>JAOEHY010024459.1:0-13615 GCA_025447955.1 Psilopsiagon aurifrons
ACTGAGCAGGTTTCTGAAGAGGCCAAAGTCTGCTCTCTTGCAGTCCAGGGCAGTGAGCTTGCTGCACGCTCTTCTCATTGTTCTGAGGACCTCAAATTTGACTGTTTCATGATTGCTATAACCAAGGCTGCCCTAATCACAGCACAGAGCCTGTATTATACATGTAACTAATTTGCAGGTTATTATTTCGATGCACTTTTCTACAGCAATGAAAGAGGAACTGATTTTCTTCTCAGAAAGCTGGTTTAGAAACAGTTGTCCTTGCTTTAGGGGAAAAAGTTTGGTAAGGGGATGGATGCTCAGGGTTCTCCATATTAAGGAGCACTCTGAAAGTACCTAAGGCTTTCTCTAGGGTTGTTCCATTATGTCAGAAGTATTTATGTTGCCAAAAAGCTGTAAGTTGGCTGTAGAAAATGTAGCAATGAAATTCTTCAAGAAAAGACTAGAAAGAATGACAAAATAAAGAGGAACAATAGTAGGCATCTGCCACAAACCACTTGATTTGGAGAAGAACAAGAATGTTCCATCTCACAGCACTCTGTAATTGCTGAAGACTTTTAACCACCATAAGAATTGGTACAACCAAGTGTTAAGGTTCTTCCTTTTTACAGAGGATAATTTTATGTTACTGGAAATAAAGATTTCATTTTTGTCCACAAGGACTTTTTCCCTAGAAAGTGTTAACAATAAGAAAGGAGAAGGTTCTATTCTTAGCTTATTTTGGCAACTAATCCAATTAGCAACAGCAGTTGATTGGATAGCCAACCAACTGAAATGAATTTGCCTCTAAATCTTATCTTTTAATAACTTCAGCAACTTCCTTGCATTTATTTTTCCTCTGTCTTTTTTAGGATTCATGGTTTCCTGATTATCTCCCAGTATTTGAGACCTTCTGTAGCTCTTTTTGGATTTTCCTATCTGTCTGCTGGTAATATATGACACTGGGGTCACCTTCTACTTGTATTTAGGATACTTCGAATGGGGGAAGAGATAGCCAGGGCCTTTTTGATGGCAACTACACCCATTCATCATTTCTTGTCCCTCTTCCATTTGTATCTGCACTCAGTTGTCCTCTCACTCTCCACTTCGCTGCTCCCCAGCTTCCTTCCTTCTGCTACTTTTCACCCATTATCCCAAACCCAGGCTCAACTTCTCTCCATCTTCCTTTCCAACCTGGTGAAAGCAATTATTTTCCCATGTCGATCCTTCCTATCCTTCCTGAATGCTTAGACTACACAACAAAGTGTCAGAGCAATTTTTCTTCACCAGACCCTCAACTATAGGGAGAAACTAATTAATTAGCTAAGTTTTTCTAGGAGTAAGAGCAAAGTGTTCCCACTGTGCTCCTCTACTCCACCTTTCAGATAGGATCCAAAGTTTCCCTGCCTATCACTTCTTTGCTGTGAACAAACAAATACCTAGTAAATCTTAGGGATCCTTTGCTTTAGTAGCAGTCCAAAGCTATGTTTGATAAGGTCTCTGCAGTGTATTTCAGTGTTTCAAAGCCATGACAGCCTCATGGACATACGAAAATTATTCCTAGGGTTTTCTTAAGAATGTAGAAAGTAGCATGAAGGGCTTTGTTTTACACATGTACCAACCACTACTAACTATCATTGAGCTAAAATGACTTTCTTTACAAGGCCATTCCTCATATAATTAAAATGAATGAATGATTAGCCAAATTGTTTTTAATTACCCCCCAAAAACATTCTTGATTATCTTAAAAATTAGGAAAAGGATAAGCCAGGAACTTGAAAGAAGGACGGATACAGTAAGTAGCTCCCTTCCTAATGCACCTTCACTCTCCCTCAGCTGATGATTCTAGCCAGGTCTACTTACACCAAGATTTTTTATAGATGATGATTAATTCCACATGATTTATTTTGCAGTGCCTGAACTGCAACTCCAGACTGTGATTTGTGCATACTGCTACAACTGAAGCATAAACGTACATAATGTATGCACCTGTACATATTATAAGTACCCAATACATGTACATACATGCAGTGCAGGCTATGAAAAATCTGATCTTGGACTTCTCGTGTGCAGTATTTAGAGATATGCTTGGATAGTTAATTTGTGTGTGCTTCGATTTCCCATTCCTAAAGCAGGGATAATTCCTTTGACAAGGACACTGTAGATTTTGTTGCAGACCTCCCCAGCTCTGTAAGATGGCTCAGGGGGAACTTCTGCTGGGTATTTTTGAGCCGAGACTTGAATAACATTCTATAACAAAGACATAAGAAGACCACACACTGAACAATGAAGGAAAAAAACACTGAGTAGTACAAAATGAGGTAGGGATCTTGTTGGGGGGAATCCTGTTTCTGATTATGGAACTAGACCCAGTATCTTAACACGTAGTCCAACCAAAGCTTGCGGGGTTACCTTTGTTATAGCATTTATGTTGCTGGCTTTCCTGTTCAGTGTTTGCCTTTGCAATCTTAAGGATGTTCTGCCATTGTAATTGTTTTTATGCTAAAAAGAAAAAGACAAGAGAGAAACTAGGCCCATTAGTAAATGAGGAAAAGGAAAAGATTAATGACAATTCAGAAATAGCTAGAACTGATTCTACACTGGGGATCTGCCCCAGTTAAAGCTTGCAGTGGCCAGTCACCAGCACACCACCAGCAGCACGAATCCATAAAACAAATAAGGAACTCGACTGTTGTAAGCTTTAGAAATCAGCTTGTGGTGTATCAAGCAATATTGGCTTTAATTTCTACCTATGTTTTATCTGCCAGAATTGGTATTTTGGGTGGGAGGTAGGTTGTATCAGTGCTCATTAATGCCTGGAATCCTCAGTGAGAAGATCAAATGCATGCTTCAAAATGAAGTTTTACTTTTTACAGGAGAAAAATTTTACAGGTAATAAAACAAGATATATAGTCAGCTATTAAAATGTAATGCATAGAGAGTGTCTGCTGTGGATATGCATGCCATATGCATTATATAGTAAACTGAATGTGCAGCCAATAGCTACTTTAGTAGTAATGAAGAAGTGTGGTGATGGTAGGAAAATTAGCAGAAGGTGAAAAAGTCAGTTCTTGATGATGGATTAAAGCAGCTAAACAGGTGTTTACTTGGCTCAGTGACAAGTAAGAAGGTGTCTGTAATAAATATCAAAGAGAAGATAACGAAACCGTGGCTACACGTGAGGTGAGAAGGTGTTAGAACAGAAGGACGAAAGGAGAAAAGAAAGGACAAATTTAAAGATGCAGGAAAATCATAGAATTTTGTAGGTCGAAAAGACCTTTAAGGTCACTGAGTCCAGCCATTGACCCAGCCCCAAGTCCACCACTAAACCATGTCCCTGCATGCCAGTGGAAAGCAGAAAAGGGTTAAGGCCAGTAGAGATGCTGGGACCCATACACCAGACTATGGGACAGCACCTATGTTCATCAGCAGTGATGTATTTATGGTAAAACCAGAGGGCTCAGTAATGGTTTAACAGTCTGAGTTATGAAAAAAACCTCCCCAATGAACACTGACCCTGACTTAAAATGTCCAAAACCATAATGAAGATGGAGAGTCAATGAGCAACATAAGCCATTCATGGGGGTGGAAGAGAAGGAGCAGGACAGACAGGAGAGAGCAGGCAGAAAGCACAGCAGGGTTCAAGTTCTTCCCCTCCCTTTCAGAAGCAGCTCTGCAAGACCTCACCTTCCTCTGGGTTCAGGTAGCAGCACTCTTCTATTTTATGTTTTTCCAGATGCCAGAGGCACAAACACATTCTCTACAACATGTGTCCACAACCACTGCTTCCAAATATCGAATGATTTTGCACACCGTAGAAATGATAAGGAAGAAGCATTCTTTCTTGGCTTATTCTCCTTTTGGCATTGATCTGCATCTTGCTATGAACATAGTGATATAAGTAAGGAGAGACAACTGAAAGAGGACAAATCAATGTTTTTAGAGTTTACATCCAGGAAGAGGGATTTTCTTATTTTATACATAAGAACGCAAGAGTCTGCCCTTACATGTGCACTAGCTGATGACGGCTGTTGGCATCACTGGTACAGCAGACATGCCAAAGAAAAGGGCAAGGCAAACACTTTGTAAGAGTAAATATGGTGAGTAAATTGCAAAGGCCATGCATGCAAGGCACAGTATTTGTATTCAACACAAGCAGCAAGGCAGAGCCTGTGATGGCTCGTATGGTCAGAACAAGAGGGGAGTGAAGGTTCCCACTGCCTTTTGAGGAAGAAGAAGAAAATGGTGAGAAGGATAAAGAAGGCAGGTTGCTGAAAGCCTGAGTCCCAGTGTAAGAATTCTTTCCTTTAATGAAAGAAAAGAAAAAAGATAGTATGATGGGAGAGGAATTTGTCTGTGGCTTGAAAGTGATGTATTCAAAGACAGCTCCACCACTGTGACACGAATGACAGAGACCAGTTATGGCATCAACGATATCATCTGAAACTTTTGAAGCTGATGTTAGCTTTTCCTCACATTTAGTTCAAGTTTAGTGCAAACCTTCTGAAAGAGTTATTCAAAAGAGAGATTGAGGTATAGGTCTGCAGAGAAAAACAAGTCAGGGGATGAGTGACAGACCTGCAAATCACTTGACAAGCTGATAGTTGTAGCTCTTTGGATGAAGGAGACCACATACAAAAAGGAGAAAACAAAACCAAATGCCCTATGAACAAGAAGGAAGATAAAGGAGAAGAGTCAGCCCAGCAAAAAAAGACAAAAAGCCAAAGATTAAGGAAGGATAGGTTTGCTAAAAGAAGCCCATGACTGATTGGGACAGCACTGAAGTCAGATTGAGTATAGTGGTTGAAAGTCAAAAGATGGCTAAAATACAAAGAGTGGAACAAACATAACAAAATCAAGAGTGAAGGAAGAGAAGGGATGTCAAAATACTGTGACACAAGTAAACTGAGCAGAAGAAGTGGAGAACAAGGGATTATGGATGAAGACAAGGTCAGACAGGGTCCCAAATGGAGCAGAGGCTCCGGGAGCTGGCAGGTTCTTTATAAGGGCTTTTTTGAAAGTGCATTAAAAATTTCAAGAAAGAAAAGAGAATTTTAGGAATAGAGGGACTATAATTGAACAAAATGATTGGAACAAATGGAACAGTAAAAAGAGCAAGGAAACAAAGGTAAGGAATAAATAAGTAAAGACAACTCTCAGCTCCAGCACCACTGAAGGAATAGGACTAAAAGGGACAGGCCTGGGTACACATTAGTAAGGTCACTTTTTTTCCCTCAAGCAGTACTGCAGTTATCATACTATTAGCAATGTAATTTCTTCAGATACACGCAACTATGTAATGTAGCAAAACATGATTTGGGGACTGGCTTGAATATTGAGATTTCTAATTGCAGTATGCTTAGGCTTAGGATAATCAGAGTATTTCCATGCTTCCATCACTTCCTTCAGAAAACTCTACACGGGAGTTCCAAAGACCTTTTTTACTTCCACCCTGTTGTCTTTTCTACTGAATACCATCAGGGTTGCCTCCCACCTATCCTGCTGGGAAGGGGCCTTAAAGCGACACTTAAGGATTGATTGATCTAAAGAGAAAAAGGGCTTTCAAGGCACTTATCTGTCACATTCAGGGCTTATTTCTATGGCATTAAAGATCTGAAACTTCCTACTACACATGGTAAAGAAATCTCTGCAAATAAGTAATATGAACTCACACAAATAACTGTGCATCACTCAACAAAACAGTGGTCCACATCACAGTTTTTGAACGTTATGTTGTTTTCCTGTTTAAATGCGTATGTAAAAACTACATACTTTTTACAAAACTTAGGCAAAGAAAATCCCTCTTTCTAGGAAGGCTGCCCTCCATTGCCCTAATTTCCATGCATGCCACCCTGATGACTTCACTCCCTCCCTCCAGTTGAGATTCAATAGGTGTAACTAACAGCAGAAGTGACCCACAGTATAACTTACAAAGCCCTAAGCCAGGCACTGCCTGCAGCCACTGCTCCACATCTGCCACATATCCTGAGCCACCCCTCAAGTTTAAGGAGCAAAGAGGAGCTCACATGTTCCAGCTCTCACCTATAGCCAACGCCCCACCACACTTTACTTTCCAATTCCAGCATGTTCAGTGTAGCAATAATGCTCTGATGCATTTCACTCTTGACTGGATACAGTGAGATTGCTAATCAGGATTACTTGATTCAGTCAACACTGATTTCAATAAAAAGACCACAAAAAATTATCATAAATATAGAGAAAGTGCTGGCGGCAGTGACAGGTGATTAAAATCTCATTCACTTGGAATCAGCCTGATTCATGGTAGCCGAATAGAGGAAGTCTTCATAGCAGCAGCAGATGATGATTATCTCACTCACTCCAAGTCACTTCTGATTGCACTTGCACACACAAACTGGCACAAAGTAGATTCATGAACAACAAATCATGATGCAGGGGCCTGACCTCCTTAAAATGAGGCTTTGTATAATTATTCTTCAGAAACAAGCAGATATAGGGTGGATAATGCTAATTTACAGAAGTAGGCATAAGCAAGGAAGCTTGCATTACAAATTCAGTATGGAGAGGAAGTAAGGAGATGTCAATAAATTCTTGATATTAAGCTGAAACACTTAAGAATAATTGATTTGAAGTGCTATTTTTGTCTATTTAAAATCAATTCCAACCGTCAAAATGAAGTTTTCGAAGAATTGAAGCAAAGAAACAGTGAAAGATCCAAGCACCAGAATTTACCTATGTTTTAATTTTAAAGTAAAACTTCCTCTGAAACGTGGGGTTGTGAGCATCTACCTGATTATACTTTACATGCGCATCAAGATGAGGACACATAAATTTGGTGCACGGGTTCATTTTTATCTCTTAATTTCTGAATTCAAACTTTAACATTAAATGTTGGCCATCTAATTTTAACCCTTATTACACATTGTCACACAAAGACTGGTGTGATTTCAGACTTCCAGTTTCTTTCTTTGGGAGGTCTGAAACAAGAGGAACCAATCTGTTGGAAGATGAGAACCCTGCATCCCACTTAATGCTAGTTGTAACTTACCAGCTGCTTGCCAGCACTATTTTCTTACATGGGTAGTAATCATAGGATCCTAGAATGGTTTATGTTGGAAGGGACCTTAAAGCTTAGTTCCAACCCCCTGCCATGGACAGTGACACCTTCCACTAGAGCAGCTTGCTCCAAGCCCCATCCAACCTGGCCTTGAGAAATGCTAAGGATGGGGCAGCCACAGCTTCTCTTTCTGCTTCAGCTTTCTCAGATGGATGGCACCAGTGCTAATGCTTGTGGGTCTGGGGACATTTAACTCCAGCAGATGCACTGGGACCACTGATTCTTCTTACACAGTTTGAACTACTTCTCAAGAAACAACAACTACCCACACAGGTAGTTGATAACATACACACTGATAACATACGAAGTAGAAAATAGGCATGATAATGTTAGAGCTCTTTTCTTCAGAAGACACAAACGGGGAATGCTGTTACACTTCACAAAAGACCTCAAGCCATGCAGCCATGCAGTAGATAGTAAATGGCCATCCTAAAAATATGCCCAACTTACTGTGCAAAACAATCATAGAATAGTTTGGGTTGGAAGGGACCTTTGAAGGTCATCTACTCGGATATTATGTCCTGCCACCATTAATTGAGATTACTTGTAAGTAGCTGTATCTTATCTGCTTATGCAAAACAACCTCAAAATACTAAAAACTAGTGATTTTGTATTGCGAAGAATTAATTGGTACAGTCTGCCCTGCTTCTGTGTAACACAGAGTACCCTTCACAGCTACACTATGACAGCCAGCGTTGGACAGAAAAGCTTATACAGAATGAAGTTAAACAATTACATGTTTTACTGCTAGTTTGAAAGATTTTTCTAGATTGACAGGGCAATCAAACACAGTAGCAGTGCCAATGTCAAAGTGCAAGTCAATATCTTAGTTAGATGTTGTCTAATAGAAATGAGTAACAGCAGTTGAAGCGAGGGAAGACTCACTTGAATCCAAGGATCTGGCTTGTGCTCCAAGCAATTAAAGACTGTTGAATCAATGGGGGAGAAAGCAAGGCGAGATGTTATTTAGTATGGCCATGGCTCATAAAATCAACCTGTTGAAGGATGGAGAAAGGGAGAACTTTGGGGTGGTAACCAGTAAAAGCCTGTTTCAGCCATCTGGCTTCTGTCAGCCTGACAGAGCGGGAGCTGGGGAGTTAAGGAAGTGACCCAGTAGTCCCAACACTAAGGAGAGATAATGCTCAATTCCCTGCAGTGTCTGCATCTGATAACCCAATTATCCCCAGTCTATTTTTTCAAAGTCTCTTTGAACCTGTGACCCACTACAAACAAAATGTATTTGTGTTGTTCTTAACCGCTAAACTCTGAAACAACAAAGGACTTGTGGAGCAGTTGCCAACTTGTGTATTTCCTTCAGGTCTACGACAGTTATATTGAAATCAACCCAGCAGTTATTTCAAAACGTGATATTTTCTAATCCGAAAGAAGCTGAGTGGCAAAAGTGATTAAAATACACTGTTTAGGATTAAAAACCCGTCTTGCTCAGCCAGTAGAAATACATGAAGCTCGGGAAAAACTCTGCTAGAGTATGTAACACAAGTTGAAAGTGGCGCTGTTTGCTGTTGTGCAGCAAAATGTCAGTCCAACTGTTGTCCTTATTTATTAAATAGCATTTTTATTTTGGACAAACATATCTACTTTGCTAACTACTTTCTGGTAGTATTTATTTCAGCAATATATATATTATATAAATACATATTTTTATATTATATATAAGATTATGTAAATATGTATTTATATACTATTATATAAATAATATTTTTATATATATGTATTTGTCAAAATCAGCTTGTTCTGGGAGTGATAGCTTCTGCTAGGAGAAAAGTTTCAGCCCCTCACTACAAAGATGTGCTTCTCCAAAGCTGCTGTTGCTGCAGCAGTTAACAGACACTGTGGCTTGCTCTTACGTTTATTCGTCTATTTTTGCATTGCCTACTTTGTCTTTCTTAAGCAGGAACTGGGTTGTCTGTGCTCTTGTGTACGTGTGTTCATCATGCTGTCATCTGGAGGAAGATGCAGGTACGCATATTAAGGAGCAGAACACATGGAATTTATACCTGCAGTTAATTAAGGCTGTGATTATTCGGGAGCTCAAATGATGTCATGCCAAAACAGAAGCATCTTTCCACAATCAGAGCCCAGGAGAGCCAAATAATCTGAAAATTATACCGCAGGAATCATAGGTAATCAGTAGGCTAGTTTATCACAACAGGGCAAATTAGGGTAGAGCTGCTTTTGCTGACTAGAAGCTCTCCTGAAATCACAGGAAAATACAGGGAAAAACACAAGGGTGAACCAACGATGCATCACAGCTCAACATGCAAAGGGCTGGGGCAGAAAGACAACGAGGAGGAGATCACTGCTTCCCATTTCCCAACTCTAAATTATTCTGAAGTTTAAACGATACATAAACAGGGGTATTTGAATGCTAGTTGGGCATAGATATTACTTAGTGTAAATTATATTTAAACAAAACCAACTAAATGGCAGCACTTCATTTCAATACATGCATACATTGAATGACCCAGCAAGACATGCTAGCACACACAACAGCATTTTATATTGCCTTCAGAAGCCAGATCAATTGTTAATTCTACCATATGTTCAAGCATATTCTGTTACATTAGTGTCTTGCCGAATAGGAGGGAATGTGTGAAAACATGCATGCTGTGCCAGTAAGTAGTTATTTTATGTTTGTAATTTTAGTTTTACTGACTTTGGGCCTAATCCAGTACAGAGAGACAGCAATGCTAGGTTTGCACTGCTCAGAACCGTGGTGAAGCACTTTGGGGTTACATGGACTGTTTGGCATGTAGGAAATCCAGTGTTCATCTCGCAGGGGGTTGGTGGGCAACCAACACCTCAGGGGTGCAGGATGGTGAAGGGAGGGCTAGTGGGATACATTGGTCTCTTGACGTCTGCTGGTGGCCTTCCTAAATGCACAGCTCCTCTCAGAGCAAGCTTTTGTCCATGGTCCATGCTAGCTTGACCAATAACACTCAATAACCACCAAGCAAGGCCTCCAAGGGTTACATTAATGTAAAATTAAATAGCTTGATTAGTGGCTTATTTGTGAAGGTGTACATGATAACCTGGTGCAGGCTTGATCCCACAGCCATGGGTGTAGGAGCCCACACCAAGGGTGTTCATAATCCCGTCTTCCTCATTGGTTGGGGACACCACACCAGCATAGCTCTCTTCTCCCAGGAAACACTTTATATCCCTAACCCCAGCCAAGTCTGATGAGCCCAACACATGGTACAGGAAAGATGAGCTGGCTACTACAGCAACCAAAACCCTTTTCCCTCCAGGAAAGCCAGTTCTGGACACTTCAACCCAATAGTGCCTCTGTTGATAGGACAAGGGGTAACTGTTTTAAACTATAAGAAGGTAGATTCACACTAGATATATGGAGCACATTGTTTACGCTGAGGGCAGTGAGACACTGGCACAGGTTGTCCGGAGAGGTGGCAGATGGCCCTATTCCTGGAAACATTCAAGGTCAGGTTAGACAGAGCTTTGAGCAACCTCTTCCCATTGAAGACATACCTGCTCATTGCAAGGGGGTTGGATTAGATGACCTGCAAAGGTCCCTTCCAACCCAAACCATTCTATGATTCTAAAATGAATACTTAGAAATGATTGAAGAGAGCATGAAATTTCGCAGTGATGCAGGAGCAGGGCGGCTGCCCCTAGATGATGTAAAGGTACTGTGTTGGAAAAGCTACAAGAGGCTCTCTGATAGTTCAAAGATGATACGTGAGGCAATTAATTTTGCTTTCTACCTGATGTGGCATGCCAGGGAACTGATCTGCAATAGGAAGGGCAGCAGGGAAACCCACATGAGCACGACTGTATGAATCATCCTATAGACCTCCACAGGCAGGAATGGCGGAAGTCACTCTTAGATCATTTCCCAGATAGCAGAAAGCGTGCATACACAACAGCAAAATAGCAGGTAATGAGATAGAAAGATGACTAAACGTGGGTTGTCTCCAATACTTAACTCTTTCAGGGCTCTTGTCAAGTACAGCTGTTTACATGGCCATGTGTCTGCATCCCAGGATTTAAAAAATCAATAGGAACAGTAGAAAGACTGCTGTCTTCACAGTTGCATGCATTTTTCTGACTACTGCAGAA
Source organism: Psilopsiagon aurifrons (assembly GCA_025447955.1). NCBI lineage: Eukaryota > Metazoa > Chordata > Aves > Psittaciformes > Psittacidae > Psilopsiagon > Psilopsiagon aurifrons. The sequence continues at coordinate 11,177 of JAOEHY010024459.1, forward strand.
ATCTGGTCTTGTAAGCTGGATTTCCCTAAGTAAATATGACTCCTACGCATAAAGAATGACATCACACACATTTCACATTGTCACTTACTGCCACATGCAGCACCTCAGAGCTGTGGCTCCAAGAGGCATTCAGAGCCAAGCAGCAAACTGAAATCTCAACGGAGCATCCCTGTTTCTACCACAGTTACTGCAGCAACCGCAGCTTCATTTCAGAAATCTTAACGACATGCTTGAACACATTAAAGTCTGCATTTCTACCCTGTCATGTGCTCTTATTTTATTTTTCAGCTGGCTGTAAAGTCCTTCCTCAGTTCGGGGAACCTAAGGGACCAACCACTCCGTTTTCCATGCAGATTGCATTACTCTTACTGTAGTAGTTGCAGGGATTTTTCTGTTAGCTTATGAAATTTTCTTAAGCCTGTTTCTCACATTAGAATAGATTTTGGGCTTCCAAAGTAAGTGCAAGGCTACCTTATTAAAAGTCAAATTTAATTAATAGTTATTTGTTGCATTTCCTGCCTCTATACTGAAAAATAGCCTGGGTAAATAAGTGAGGTTTCTATATCCTCGCCTTAAATCGTGCTGCCTGAATCACGAGCAGGGACTTGGTAGACTCAGCTTGCTGCTAAAAAAGCAAACTATTTCTTCAACACAAACAAGCCCAGTCAGAGGAACCAAATGTTGCCAGACTGCTCTTCATTACGGCCACGTCTGACCCAGAGCTCCCAGTTGGAGGGGATTCCAGCAGCTTTCCACAGACAAATAAACAGCAAATACTTATGGGGGACAGCCGTGTAGAACTGATTCCTTAATCAACAGTTAAAGAAGCAAATTGGATTTGCCCTATCACAAAAAAAATTAATTCCAGACTGCAGTTATTGTCTTAAGTACAAGAGAGTTGTCTTGTAGGTTTGGCTGGATAATTTCATTTTAAAAGTATCTCTAAAATTTGCCATCCCACGGGGTTTGTGGTTTTCTCCATCATTATATAACTGTAAACTTCTGGATGTTAAAGATTGGATAATTTCTTTCAGATGGCCTGGCCTCCACAAGACTTGGATGCTATGGATGAGAACCAATTAGTTGCCAGGAGTAACCAGCAAGGGTTAGAAACAAGTCAAAAAGCTTGAAAAGGAGTAACAAGTATTTGATCGAATAATTTTTTTCCCAGTTAATTTAACACTTTCCATCCAGCCTTTTATTTAAATGCCTTGTCATTAGGCTAAAGAATATTTCATTCGCATTAGTTCAAAGCTGAGCACCCTTAAAAGAAGCGGTGACATGGGGTTTCCTGATATCATCCTTCATCTTCCCCTCCTTAGTGAGTAGAGTATTTTAGTAAATTCTAGTTTTTATTTTGTTATTTTTAAGTTTGGGGCTTTTTTGTCTTGCTTTGCTTTGTTCTCTAAGATTTGGGCTCAGTTCTCTCAATTCTGAGCTGAATTTCACAGCAGGGTCAGTGAGTCTGGTCCCATATCGGTATGGGTATCATCAACCACTGGAGTATGTTTTTTAGGCACTACCTTGATGCACATGTAAAAAAGTAGAAATAGGCTGTTTATGCAAAGCATTTCACCTGTATTTCTCATACAAAATTAATTTACAGGGCAGTTCTCACTATAACTTTAAAATATAGGGGTTTCTCTCATTTTTTTCAGTTCTCCTCTTATTAGAGTGGTCAATGAAGACTAGTACCATAATGCATTTCTTGCAGAATATCGGTCTTGCTGCTGGACATGTAAGAGAGTATTTTTATTGTTAATCAATGCCAATCAATTTCCAGCCTTGATGTTAAATAGGGATCAATACCCCGGGGCTGCAGATGAGATCTGATTCCAATCAGTGAGCCTACCTGCAGAAGGTTTTAATCATAAGGTAAATCAAGACCTGGGAGATAGGTCAGATGAAATAGCACAGCCAATACAGGGCCATTCTGCCACTGGTCCAGGAGATGGAAATTTCTGCTGTATTTCACTCCTCAGGAGCTGATCCAGCTCTCCAGAGCACTTTCCTATCGGAAACCAAAGCTGCTCCTCACACCACGCAGTGAATACATGCTGGAACTGCAGCTTTACTAGGTCCACTGAGTATAGTTATACGTATGCCCCATGAATCTCATTTTATGCGATTAAGATCCATAAAAATTCAATAGCTTTTCTTCTGCAATTCACATTTTACCTGGTGAAATATCATAAGAATTTCATTATCTTTGCAGCTGTTGCCTAAGATCAAGCAAAGGTTATTATCCTCTTCGAAAACACTATAGAATATGTACGAAAATGTCAGGAGAACTGGGCATTTAAAGCTTGATTTTTTGAAAGAAAAACACTGTCTGAAGTTTAGAATAAACTGTACTTGACATTTATGTACCATGATGCATTTCTTGGTAAACTGATTTTGCAAGGAAATTTTTTGGAATCCAACCCTGTGACTAAATCT
>JAOEHY010024460.1:0-19808 GCA_025447955.1 Psilopsiagon aurifrons
GAGAAGCAGGGAAGGGAGAGGTAATAGACCAAAGGGTGATGGTTTTAAAGTAAAAAAGGATATATTCATATAAGATACAAGGAAGAAACTGTTTACCATGAAGTGGTGAAACCTTGAAACATGTTGTCCAAACAGGGGATAGATGTTACCTCTGTGGAAACATTCAAGGTCAGGTTGAACCAGGGTCTGAGCAACTTGCTCATGTTGAAGATGTCTTTGAAGAAAGGGTGGACTTTAAAGGTCTGTTCCAGCCCAAACCATTCTATGATTCTACATAATTTTGTTTCAACACTTATTGTCCTCGAGCAGTCAGAGGGCTTTTTGCTATCAGGGATAGTGTAGCTGTGTAACTTTGCTTATTTTGTCTATAATAAACAATATAAAAAAGTTACTGTGTCAGTGCAAAATTGACAATAATTATGGCAGTAGGTTTGCCTGCTTTCCAGAATGTCTGATTGTCACTTTCTTCACTTTTTTTTGTTTTCTAAATCAGTCTCTTGTCAAAGAAATCAAAGAAATAACGGAAGAAATGGATAAGAACAGGAATTTATTTGCTCAGGTATTTCCTGAGAATGGTGATAATAGGGGTATTATACAAGACACTTTGGATTGTCTCCTGGGAAGACTGACATTATTGGAGTCAGTAGTAAACCAAAGATGCCATCAGATGAAAGAACAGCTCCATCAGATAGTGACTTTCAAGGTATGATGCCTATTTGAAAGAATTGAGGGGTACATGTCAATTTATATTTAAAGGATGTGATTCTCAAAGCAAGAAGTTTTGGTACTATGTCAAAGAACAAAGTTGACGCAAGTTTTTACTGAAAAGTCAAACTACATGTTAAACTTTGCAAAATTTGGTACCCAAATCTGATCCAAAAAATTAAACTCTTTGATAGAAGCCTTCTGCAACTCATGCAATTACTTTAAAGTGATCATTCATCCCATGCTTTCTCACCCTGCTGGCATTACACAAAAGGAAGTGTTTGACTGCTGTTTTCAAAGGAGAAGTAGCAACTTGACTATTCCACTGTATACATTTTATAATTTCATAAATGTTAGCGTACACTGGTTTTATTAGCTGAGATAGGGTAGAAAACGTAGTATTGATTCCCACCTTTCTGATCATCTTTAAGCCATCCTGTTATTCTATAAGAGCTTATATCTCAAGCCATCTGTATTGAGCACAGCAGAAAAAAAAAGAAGTGGAGAAATATGCACTTTTATAAATCTTTTAAAACAGCATTTAGAATGCTTTCAGATGTTACTTGGTCTCTACCTTCTTCCCTAATATCATTATATGCAGCCTCCACTGTGGCTTAGTTTTAATGAAAATAAATATATTTTTCTATGAAAGGCCTTACTTTGCTGAAGAAAAGTTGATTAGAAGCCTGTGCGTTATTGTTGTATTTGAGATATTTAGTATTTTAAAAAATTACTGCATGAAAAAAATGTATCGTTAATTCACCCCTTATATAATTTTGCTGATAGTTTTCTGTTGGGATGAATGCATAAAAAAAAAGCTTAATAGATTGTACCTTGACAAAATTGTTGAGTAATATTTGTGTGTATAGTCTGATAAGGTACTTTAAAAGTTATAATGTGTAGTTAGCCTTGCAGTGTGTTGAAGCCCTATTTATTTCTTTTTATATTTGCTCAAGTTGGTAATGAAAAAACTTGCTTTAAAATGTAAAACCTAACTTGTTTAAAAACGTATGTGGTTGAATAAACTACACAAGAAAAACAGATTCTTTGTTAAATAAAACTGATGATCATTGTCAATTAATTTTTTCATTGTAAGGCAAAAGCAGAACTGTGCTCTGTTTTGAATAAGAATCTCTGGCTTTTAGCTCATTTATATCTATCTATGGTTTTTCAGCAACATTAAATGTTTTGCATTGGCTAATTATGATGCTTCCAATTTTGAATTAGAGCTGCTGTTGTAAAACTGTAACACTTTAAACTTTTCGGAGCATAAAATATTTTTCATTTTCATTGTGCTGTGATTGGCTGTAATTTGTTGTTTTCTCCTGCAGAATGATCTGAAACTCCTATTTACATCGGTGGCTGAAAACAAATATTTAGTTTTGCAGAAACTAGCAGAGGCAGCTGAGAGACCAGAAACAGAACAAATGCAGGTATTACCAAATATCTGTTACTTTGGGAGGGGAGAAGAGGGAAAATTTCTGTTCAAAGGCTAAACGGATTCTACAGAACAGTTTCTTTTGGGGTGGAGAACAGATATGTTCACATAAAATGTATGAAAATTAGTACTTCCAAGAGTGTACTATGTGTTTATAAATTTTAAAAAATCCAACCAAAAACCAACAGTGTCTTTCTTGTCTCCCTACTTGACTTAGTTATGTATACACTGAGCAGTACAATGAACCAAAAAAAGTCTAGTTTGACTAAATTGTTTAGCTGTTATACTTTATTAAAAACCAAAGGCACTTTTTTCTGCACTGCCTTATGCTAATATCTTGACTATTATTCATATTAATTTAAAGCAATAATTGTGTTTTTTCTGTATCAGGAATTGCCTGATTAAGAATTAATTATTAATATGACAAAATATATCCTGATTTATTGTTTTTGTTTTGCAAATGAGAGAAGTTAAAGATGTATGTTTAGGGCTATTTTCTGCAGATGTTATTTGTTACCCAAGACCTGCTGATGTCTAGTGCCAGGAGACGACTAAGAGGAAGAGGTTTATCCTTCAGCTAAACTGGAATACTGAGCTTTATATACCTGATAATGAATTTTTGAAGGAATTTTCAGTCTCCTGTATGAATAAGAAAGCTGGCACTCTGTGTCTTTTTTTCTTCCTTGGTGCAAAAGATTGGCAAAGGTTTATCTCCTGTATCATTAATTTTACTACCAAATAGGAAACCAGCATGGTAACAAAAGCAACCAAATTGATCTACCTTGGCTGATAAAACATTAAAATTAAAAGGTATTGCTTCTTGTTCAAGATGTGATTGGAAGGTAGAAATAAGGCCATTGTAACTTAGCTACATGAAGTGTAAGTTTAGTGACTGCATTGTGCATACTCTGCATTACTATGAGTCAGGTGTTCTACTTGCATCTATAGTTCAAGCATGTTTGGGTAGGCAGTATTGAAGAAAAGGGCCATTACAAAGGACTACCTACAGCAATCTACAGTGCTTTTATCTTTGTTATAGCTGCATGCATTATGTCAGCAGACTCCTAAGCTGAAAGACTTAGGAAAGCTTATCGCTTCCATTGAAAAAAGTCAAGTTATCACCTGCATACCTTTGCAAATACAAATCTGTGTTCTTAGGTTGTAGTTTTCCAAGCACAAAGGGGATGTATAAGTAATTTTCACTGACAGTAATTTTGGTCCCGAAAAGGAACTGTGCACAGTTCTTCGCTATCCTCCGTGTCTTCAGCTGTGATGGTTGATTTCTTGTTGCTCAGATATGACAAGAATGACTGTTAATAAAGAGAATACTTTAAAAGGAGGTGGTAAAACAGCTAATCATCCTTTTGTGCCTATGCTAAGTACTTAAAAGCATGGAACTTCACAGCAAGTTTTGGTGTAATATAGTGCATGATACTAAACCAGCTTGTTATTAAAAAAGTTTTAACTTGGAGAATCGAGCTGGGTTCTTCCAGCTTTGAATGAATACCTTTTCTTTATAGTATCCTTCAGAATTTTGGCAGATTCAAGGAATGATTAATATTCCAGACAGAAAACCAGAAAACAGAAAAGAATATTACTGTATGGCAGTTACAGTGCTGTCATTAAATCTTAAAACTAAATGATGTCATTTTCAAATACAGGTCATACTGCAGGCAGAAGAAGGTTTGAAGGAACTAGATGCTGGAATCAATGAATTAAAGAAGCGTGTAGAAAAGCTACAAATTGACCAACCTTCTGTGCAAGAGCTGTCCAAGATTCAGGTATGAATCATAACTTCCTTTCTAGACCTGTCTTGTGATACCAAAGCTATTAGTATGCTTCTTTTTATTGTTCATAAGGCAGTTCACAAAATTGTATTTAAAAATCATTTCAGTGTGTATAAGAGATACACCTAGTTTTTCTACTTTTGCTTTATCAGATTTTCAACCATCTCTATTATTAGCAGTATTAATCACATAAAAGCACAAAACCATGCTTTTTTTCAGCTCTTGTTGACTCTGTTCAAGTAGATAAAGATTAGCATACTTACACAAATATCTGCAGAAGGTTGATGGCTGTTCTCAACAGTGTCTTATGTTCTGGGTTTTAATTCTCTCTCAGATCTGTCACTGAGAAAAAAAAAAAAAAAAAAGAAGAGGGGAATGAAAGGGGGTAAATAGCTGAATGTGACCTGAAACTGGAAATGTTCTGCCTTTACCTGGCAAGTTCTTGCATACTTTCAGTTAGACTTGGTTTTGAGTACACTTAAGTAGATGCAAGACATGTGTAAGGTGTGAAATAAAAATCATCATTGTTGCTTTTTACCTCCAAGGATAAATATGATGAACTGATGATGATCATTGGATCCAGACGGAGTGACCTGAACCAGAATCTGGCTCTTAAGAGGCAGTATGAACGGGCTTTGCAGGACCTGGCTGACCTGGTAGAAACAGGCCAAGAAAAGATGTCTGGTGACCAGAAAATGATTGTTGCTTCTAAGGAAGAGGTTCAGTTGCTACTTGACAAACATAAGGTATGAAACTGTGACATATTTCAAGATTAATCATGATTGTAAGCTTGTATAAAGCAAATTGCTAACCTTCTGTTCCTAAAGGTTCAGGAGCTTTTCAGAGTGGTGAGCCAGTACTAAATCAGAATATATTAAAACTTTCTGTATTTTAAATTGGAATCAATGAACTGTTCCGACTGAATGACTTTCAAATGCTCTGTTAAAGGTGAACCCAGGTATATTACATATTCTTCCTTATCCTGATAACAAGTTCCTGTTCTTGTCCTGTCATGCTACACAACTGTTTCATCCACCACTCAATGTTTTCCAACAAAAAATTTACATTTTCTAATAGCACCACCAAAATACAATAAAACTTCTCCGCAGAATTTTTTGCTGCTGCATATCTTATTTGAGCTATTTCTGTTTAGGGAATGAGAGTTAGGATGGCATTTGTGTGGAAAGGATGACTGACCTGTTTCTTTCTTTAAAAAGGCCACTGTCCTTTTTAAATTGTGTGTTGGATTTTTTGAAATGTTGATGGAGTGATAAGTTGATCTCATTCTATGTCTACAGATTCTTGATTGTACAACTATTGTCTTACGATGTTGGGTTACTGGTAAGGAATTGAATAATAGCTGCACTTTCTCTTTTTTCCCTTTACCCACGCCCTCGTACCCAAATTTCTCAGGAGTATTTTCAGGGGTTGGAGTCTCACATGATCCTGACGGAAACACTCTTTAGAAAGATGTGTAGCTTTGCCCTCTTGAAGGAAACTCAGTCATGGTCAGAGCTAATGACGCAAGCTTCAGCTGTATTAAAGAGGGCTCATAAACGAGGTGTGGAGCTGGAATACATTCTAGAGGTGAGAATTTCTGTGGTCTTTTCTATTATGATCTATTATGATCAACCACCAGTATATAATCTATAGCATTGATTTCCTGTGCTTGGACAGAATTGAGGGACATTAGTCCTTTTTGTCGTACACACAGGGCACTGATAGACTACATGAAATATTTGCTATTTAACTGCTGTGACATTCAGGTGACACAAGTTATGTTCCTCTACATTTAAAACAGCTGTTTAGCTTTAGCTGTTATTTCTGTACATTCATATCCATGCAGCTATAGGATTTCAGCTTGAGAAATCAGGTAATAAAAATTTTAGATACCCAGATTTAATATTCACCATATACATGGATAATTTGTGCTTGCAGACCTGGGTGCATCTGGATGAAGATTACCAGGACCTTACCAGGCAGCTGGAGTCTGTGGAGGGTAGCATCCCCACTGTTGGTTTGGTGGAAGAGACAGAGGACAGGCTTGCAGAGCGAATTGCACTTTTTCAGGTTGGTGCATTTTAGACATTCTTTATGGAAAAAATGGATGAAAGGGACCTTTGAAGGTCATCTAGTCAAGCCTCAAAATTGAAGGACAGTTGCCATGGCCTAGATCAGCAGTGGCTTTGGAAACCTCAAAATACGGAGATGCCAGAGCTGAGCTTGGGACTAACTGCAGTGCTGCACCACTTATTCTGAAAAGGTTTTCTTTAATGCCCAGAAATTACCTTTCTTCAACTTTCAGCTTGTCACCATTGTCCTTTTTACATTGTGTGGCACTTTGGAGGAATATTTATCTCTATCATCTTTTTAATTGTATTCCAAATAGTTGTAGGCCTTTGCTAGACTCACCCTTAGCTCCTCTTTGTCAGTCTAAAATAAGCACACCTCCCTTAGCCTCTTTTTAAAGGACATGTGCTCTAGGTCTCTAAACATCTTAATAGCTTTACACAAGACCCTCACTACTTCCTTATTCTTGAACTGGTGGGAGGTGATAGCAGAGCAGAATCAGATGCACTAGATGTGGTGTCATCAGCACCATGCAGATAATAAAATAACTGATATAGGTGGTTACAGTCCTGATGTAGGCCAGTGCTGTGTCTTGCCTCATTCGTAATCTCTTGGTAATGGAAGACACCAGGTTAAATATACTAGCCATTCCCTTCCTAACCTGTAGTGAGAAACAGGGTTAGCCTCCCCAAGGCACAGAATCTATATTTCTCTTTGAGCCTCCTAAGGTTTCTGCTGCCTCCAACATCAAATTTCTCAAAGTGTCTGTGGACTTATATCTGCAATTTTTTTGTCTCAACCACTCTCCCTACATTACTGTCCCCAACAAATTTACAAAGGGACCACTCTCTGTCATCATCCATGCCATTAATGAAGATTTTGAAGACGCTTGATCTCAAATATCAATAATCCCTGGAGTACTCTACACATTGCTGGTACTAAAGTCTGCCAGCTACTGGTAGCTGATGTCTGCCAGCCAAACATTAAGCCTTGGATCTCTAATGTTTGAGACAGGTAATGCAGCTAATTTTCAAACCATGTAAGAGTACATTTATTTGGTCCACATCGTCTCCACTTCTAGCAGAGGGTCATGTGGGAGACAGTGTCAAAGGCCATAGTGAAGTCAATCTCATCCACAGAGACAGTAATTTTGTCATAAATGCTGTCAAGTTAGTGAACCCAAGTGGAATATTCCTGATTACCTTTTGGTCCTTTTTGTCCTTGAAAATGGATTCCAAGAGCATCTGCTCCTTGTTCTTTCCAGAGCGCAAGGTGAGGCTGAATAATGTGAGGTTCCGTAAGTTGCCTTCCTCCTCAAATGGAACAAAAACTAGTAATTTAAATATAGACTTTCTACCACATCCTGTTTTTTTGGTCTGTTGTCAAAATGAGAATTTTAGTCTAGTGTTTTGTCTTGTTCTGCATCACGCAGTTTGGTTGTTGGGTTGTTTGGTTATTTTTTGTTTCGTTTTACAGAAAAATGTCTGCCAATTTTTCTTGCAAATTGACTTCTTCTCTACTCTGAATTTATGTACATTGTTTTCTTACCAGATGGCTTTCTGCTTTTGCAATGGTATGAGGAAAACTTAAGAAATCTATTGTGTGTGGGTCTTATTTTGGTTTTCTTTAATGCAAAGCCTTTTTTGTGTTTCCTGACCCTAAATTACCTTTCTTCTGCTTCTCTTGCCAGTAACATAAATCAGGTTATTCAAATCCAGATTCTAGGACTCTGCTGTGGCCACATTAAGGTTGAAAATCCATCATAATTAGTTTGTTACTATCTTTGAAATTTTTATGCTACTCTCTAGGAGTTGTACATGTATTTGTGTGTATATATGTTATATGGGAGTACACACACAGACACATATATAAGATTCTGTAATTAGACCTCTATGTCAAAGTCAAAACAAGAAGAGCGATAGAAAGCTTATGTCTTCAGCATGAAACCACTAGTTTTGTATACTCCAGATTATTTTCATCAGAACTTAAAAATGGGAATGGATGTACATTTTATGCTCAAGCTTAGTGAAATAGAGATGTTTATAAAATCTATACTATTTGTTTTGTGATAGAATTTGGCAGGTGTATATTTGCTCACCTAGAAATCAGCATTTAAATGAGATCTGTCTCTGCTCCGGGTTGGATTCAGGCTAACACTATTAACAGCCTTTCTTTTTCAGTACCTTGTTTGTTTTCTTGTGCCATAACAATTGGCTTCTGTGTTCAGTGATTTGGAGGGATGGGGCCATCTCTTTTGTAGCCATGAGTAGCAGGATAGTAGATCAGTGAAAGAAGAGTTGGATGACCAGAGAGCTGAATATAGGCATTGGAAGGGCTGAAGAATAGTCACTGTCTATAACTTGATGCTGATGAACACCTTTAGCTTTCATTGTAGTAGTTTTCAACAGGTGGTAGACTAAGTTCTGACATTGTAATCAATTCATCTCAGAAATGGTATTGCCCCACAAAGATTCTTTTGACATTGTTATTTTCAAGAGTAAATTATCTACACCAAGGAGGAGTTCATCATAAGAAGGTATCGCTAGACATCTTGAAGTGCGTGTGTGTGGGGGGTGTTGTGACAGCACATTCAGATTTTGAGCAGGTTGCATGCCTGATGGTTCTCAGGGTGTTCTAGAACTGGAGAAGATTGAAAAAAAATGTGATGTGCCATGATGACATTGGATATGCTACAAAAAGCAGTGAAAGACGACTGAACATTGAGAAAATGTGGTAACAGAGACCTGCAAAGCTGTCTAACCATCTCCTCTGTTATTACAGCATCTGAGATCTAACCTGACTGAGCACCAACCTAAATTATGCCAAGTGCTAGATGATGGAAAAAGACTTCTTTTCTCTGTGAGCTGCTCAGATCTTGAAAGCCAGCTGAACCAACTAGGAGAACACTGGTTAAGTAACACCAATAAGGTTAGCAAGGAGCTTCAGAGGCTGGAGACAATATTGAAGCACTGGACAAGGTAATGTTGATGTAATGGACAATATAAACTTCTCCTCCTTTGCTGTTCAGGTCAACATAATTTTGAACCAGAACTATTAGATTCAACATTTAAAAGAAAGTACTTTGAGGTATATGTGATAGTTTGACTTCTCAACAGTATCCTGCTTTTGTTCTATAGAATTGCTATCATACTCTTTCATTTGCCATAGAACATGTATGAGATAACAGCTGGTGGGAGGAAGTCAGAAGGTATCTTATTTATATGACTAATTTAGAAGCCCCACGTGCATACAAGTTGATGAGAAAGGGTGTGTTGACTGTTAAAGTTTTCTTAAAACGTCTTTACAGGTATCAGAGTGAATCAAATGAATTGACACGTTGGTTACAATCTGCAAAAGAGCGACTGGAGTTTTGGAGCCAGCAGTCTTTGACAGTTCCTCAGGAACTGGAAACAGTCCGAGATCACCTGAATTCCTTTTTGGTAAGTCATTCATGGCCCTAGGACACTTTTTTTTTCTCCAGTTACAAGTAAACATTTATGTTTCTCATCATTTAAGTAGTGAGTATGCAGAAAAAGTCCCAATCTCCTTCTATAGGTGAGCTGTCCTTCAAAAACCTGGTATGTATGCACATGAAGTACTTCTTTGCCATTTGCAATCATTTAAAGCTTGATGATTCTGAAAACAGAAAGTAGTTTTGTGGTTGAAGACAATATTTTTCCTCACTTGGTCTGAAGTATAGTTGGTAAACACTAATAGAAAGTATAAATTTTTTAAAGGGAAGGAAGGATATTCTTAGCTTTCTGAGGTAAAGCTTTAAGTACAACAAGAAGTTGAGTATTTCCACAAAAAAATTATTCTGCTTATAGGAGTTTTCAAAAGAAGTGGAGGCTAAATCATCACAGAAATCTTCTGTCCTGAGTACTGGAAACCAGCTCCTCAGGCTCAAGAAGGTGGATACAGCAGCATTGCGTGCAGGTTTGTCCTACATTGACAGTCAGTGGACAGAGCTGCTCACACAGATCCCAGCCGTACAAGAAAAATTGCACCAGGTAAGGAAGGCCCATGATGGCCTTTGATATTCCAGAAAACTCAGACTATGCCGTTGGAACTGCCTTTGGGAGATAGTTGCTCCCTTCCTCAGTTTATCTGTGTGAGGCAAGATAGGAACAACATTATTTCTGTTTTAATGTGGAAAAGCTTACACTTACATCTAAATACTGCCTACCCATACTGTCTAATGTCAATTGGTGTTAATTCAGACTTTTACAGGCATTTGTTGAATTCTAACCAAAGAACAGATGAGTTTTTTTCAACATGTTGGTATGTTTTTTGTCATCTCTGTGCCCTGTCAGGTTTGGACAGTAGCTTTGTTTAGAATCATAGAATAGTTAGGGTTGGAAAGGACCTTAAGATCATCTAGTTCCATAGGCAGGGACACCTCCCACTAAACCATGTCACCGAAGGCTCTGCCCAGCCCTGCCTTGAACACCTCCAGGGATGGAGCATTTACAGCTTACCCTGGGCAACCCATTCCCATGTCTCACCACCCTGACAGTAAAGAACTTCCTCCTTATATCCAATCTAAACTTCCCCTGTTCAAGTTTGAACCTGTTACGCCTTGTCCTGTCACTTCAGTCCTTAATGAAGTAGTCCCTTCCCAGCATCCCTATAGCCCCTCTTCAGATACTGGAAGGCTGCTGACATCTCCACACAGCCTTCTCTTCTCCAGGCTGAGCAGCCCCAACTTGCATTTAAACCTGTTGAAGTCAGTGCAAGACAAAAACATTGTGTAAGGTTTCTCTTAGTATATGTAGGAACGGGAGGTTTTTGGATGTGTATTTTCGGTGTTTTTTTAATGCTATAATAGTGAATTATACTGGTCTAAAAGTTAGTTTAGTATTTAGCTGTGAGGAGCATATCAGTGTAAGCCATTTCTTCAGTTTATAATTTGGAATGTTCTCAGAGTTAGCAATATAACTCTGATTTGTGGGAAGAGAGAAAGGATAAGAAATGTTAACTGAGTCTATGCTATTAAAGAAAATAATGTCATACAGTTGTTCTCTGAACTATCTTGTAATGCAAAATGTGTATGTCTTTCTAAAAATGTCATTTCTGAGTAACTGTTAGCAAGCACTACTGTATCAAATGTTGAAAGTGAGTTTTTTTTTAAAAAAAATGGGTGCTATTTAATATTGCCCTGTTTGGAAATCACCGCAAAAGAATAGTAGTATAAAATTCCTTTCCATGGACCTATTCATTAGCTATTTACAAGGTCTGGAAAAGCATAGATTAAAATTTATCTTATATAAGCCCAGTACAGAATTGGGGAATAAGAATGCAGAACTTTTAGGAATTTAGAAATGGAATCTTTAGAGTTTGTCCAGTTTCTTTATACAATGAAAAATAGAAATAAAAAGCCTTTAATATAAACATTTCTTATTAACTTGCATGCAGTTATACAATATCTCTCCTATTAAAGCCTTTTTTTCACTTATTTTTCTTTTTATAAACATCAGTGGTATCTTAGCTATGTAGAATAATATAAAATTAGAGCAGGTAAAGGAAATGTACTATGGTAACGCAAAGTAAGGGATTCTTATCCATTTTCTTCACAACACATATTTTAAGTCTGTTATCTCTACAGCTCCAGATGGACAAAATTCCTTCTCGTCATGCTATCACTGAAGTTATGAGCTGGATTTCCCTGATGGAAAAAATCATTCAGCAGGATGAAGAAAATATAAAAAATTTAGTAGGACAGAAACCTATACAGGATTATGTCAAGAAGTATAAGGTAGTGAGTGGCAATGTTACCTATTTGCCTTTCAATTTTTCCCATTAAGTATATCTATTTATAAAGTACAAGTGATTTAAGGAAAAAAAGAAAACAAAAACCAAACCCTTATGTAGTGGAGTGATTAGAAATGTATAGAAGTTAGAAGGGGTTAATCTTGTGGAAAAGAGAGCAGGGAGGAATAGTTATGGAAGGAATATAATTTTTACCATGCTTACTAAATTTCCAGATAAGTCCAAGGTAATATGCTCATGGTTTAACCTTATTAGATGTGACTTTCACCCAAGCCCACAAAGCACTTCGCAAATTGTGTAAATTGTTTTATGAATTCTCTGCAAAATATCACCTTCTCCTCAAAGTGTAGCCCATTCTTGAATGTAGCCTATTCTTGAATGGAATGTGTCCAGTAGTTTACACATCAAGATAATTTTGATCAGTATCTGAAGCAAAAATGAATGATACTATATCTTAACTATTGAGGAATAAAGTTATAACACAATTTCACTTCTGTAACTAGATCAGTAGTGCTCTTGTAATAGATGTGCATAAAGTGACTTTCTTTTCAATGTCATATTTGTTTCATGAGTCTTCTGAAAAATTACTTCTTGGCTATTATACTTCTTTGTATGTAAGAATATTTTTCGTCTTAGCTGGTTTTGTATTGCAATTTTTGAGACTAAACAACGTAAAAAAAAAACCAAACAAAAAAACAAAACCAAATTGGTTTTGTTGGGTTTTTTAAAATCTGACCCATGAGACCAATGTCAACATGTTTGCAGATTATTTTTTTAATTATTTGGGTGAGGCAGATTTGTTATTCCAAAGGCAGGGTGTTGCTTCTTTGTTTGTTAATATTTAGGGGAAAGTGACAATGCTTTTAATTGCCAGTCAATTGCTAAAGCACCTTCTAGCTAAATTATGGTGAAATTTTCATTTGTGAACATTTTTCCTCTGTTTTGCAGGAAGGTGAGAAATTATAGTACTTACGTTTTGGGGTTTTTATTCCATTTTTTCCTACTAGGGTTTCAAGATAGATTTAAATTGCAAACAATTGACTGTAGACTTCGTGAACCAATCGGTGCTACAGATTAGCAGCCAGGATGTTGAAAGTAAACGGAGTGACAAAACTGATTTTGCAGAACAGCTTGGAGCAATGAACAGACGTTGGCAGATTCTGCAAGGCCTGATAACAGAAAAGGTAAAGAAAAAAACCCCAAAACCAAACAAACTACCTGCTCTGTGGGATACCATAGAAGAAATCTTGCAAAAGCCAAGGTCAACAGCATCTACAACTCTTCACTTGTCCATGCAGTCAGTCATGTCATCACAGCAGAGGAAATCAGTTAGGTCAGGCACAATTTGCCCCTTGTGAGACCGTGCTTGTTCCTCATCTTTGTTCTTTATACATGTGGAAATGGCTCCTGGCAGGATTTGGGGTATAGCCTTTTTCCAGTCACCAGCAACTTTTTCCAGCCATCATGACCTTTTAAACTTGATGGACAGTAGCCTTGAAATGGCATTGACACCCTCAGATATATCCTGTCTGGTTCTGTGGATTTTTATATGTCCAGCTTACTTAAGCAGCTCCTAATTCTAACTCTTCTATCATGACTAGTACCTTTGTATGCCAAAATTTGTTGATTGGTATGAAGACCTGGGAGGCATAGGTTAGTAAGATCAGAGAGTAAAGGCACCATGTACCTCAGACTGTTCTGTGGTTTCTGATTAGTTGCTGATGTACTTGTGAAGAGTAACAAGAAGAGCTTCTGTCCCTCACTAGTTAGTTCCAGCCAAGACTGCTTTCATCACATCAGTCCAGCATAGCCAGGACGTGCTTTCAGGCCAATTCTTTGTAATCTACTTTCTGTGCATTTGTCATTTTTGTGACTTGAGGAAGTTGTTCTTGAAGATCAACCAGCTTTCTGGACTCTTTTGTCCTTTAGCTTCCCATGGGATCATTCTTACCTGAAAAAAAACCCCAAAGTATGTTATTTTAAGGATCTCTAGTCTGCTACTTGCTTGCTTTACTTCACTCCCAGCTATCTCATCATCAGTGTGGCCAAGGCTGTTGACCACTACATCCTCAACCATTTGTCATTCATATTACAGCTAATTACGATGGTTCATTCCCTAGAGTGATGTGAATGCTTTTATGACAATGCTGCACTTTCAAGTTCTGCTTTATTTCTTTCTTTGTTTTGTGGGCTTTTATGGGGGTGCTGCCCCCCCCCCCTTTTTTTTTTATTTTTTCCTTTTTGTTTTGATTTGTTGGCTTTTTGATTCATTTGGGGGTTTTTTGAGAATTGAAGTGCTATTTCATTTGCTGCTGAATGACACCTCGGATAGTCACAAGAAAGCTTAATAAATTTTAACCAATCAGTTGACAAGGGAAGTAATATAAATCTTCATCTGCTTCGTCATAGTTATAAGCAAGGAATATAAACTGCATGTTTGCGTGCTTAGTTTTATTTGGAAAATCCTGATGTCTTTGATCTCTGAAAAGAATTCTATTTCATAAAAATGTTCTGCTAAGTTGTTAGCATCTTTCAGTTTGTCATAATATTTTGTTATCTGTACATAATTATTTTTAAAAGTAGGATTTTTATTATGAACTCTTTTACAGATAGGAGATATATTTAAATTTGAATACATATACTGTTCTTAAATTCTGAAAGCATTGAATTTGAGAATGCAGTGGTTAGCATTGCTATTCACTGATTTATTTAATTAACCCAAAAATAAAGGTAATTGTATGAGTAACTATATATACTCATATTTCTTTGCAGATCCAGATGTTGGAAAGTCTGCAGGAGTCCTGGACAGGATATGAAAATAATGTGCAGTGCCTAAAAACGTGGTTTGAAATCCAAGAGCAGAAGCTGAAACAGCAACAGAAAATTGGAGACCAGGTTTCAGTACAGAATGCTTTGAAAGACTGTCAGGTATGGTTGCCTTATAAATAGCACAATTTTCTTTCCAGCAGTTAGAAAGAACACTTGATAAAGCCATGTGTGAAAACTTCGTATTAGTGAAGTCAGTGACAGAATTCCTATTTACTTCTGTGAGGGAGAGATTTCATTCCTAAAATGCAAGCAATAAGAAAGGAAGAATGAACAATAATATTCCGGAGATGTTTAAAAGCAACCAAAGGTATTCTTTTTGTACTATGTATTGAAGTACGGGCATTTGCAAGCATGCCAGATGTACTGAAATAGAAGAGCATCAGACGAGTATGTTCCCATTCCTTTTTAGCAGTCTTATGCAATTTGATGTCATGAACAATATGCTTGACTATGCCAAAGTCGTTTTTTTTATGCCTTATTATTCTGCTCTACCTTTTTTCCCATTCTTTTTCCATCTTATATGTTCCATCTTCACTACTCAGAGACAAATACTGGAATGCAAAGAGGTATTATGCTTTTATTAACATATGTTAGGATTTTTTTTTATTCTTTTTTTTTTAATATTCAACTATCCAGAGAAGGGAATATTGCTGTGAGGACAACTGGATGCCCAAAATGTTGGTTTTCTCATACCCTTAAAATGGAGTAAGGAACTGTGTTTGTCTTGGTGTGGCTGCCTTTCCTGCATCATTTAATGAATGGAACAAATATGATCTAGCTTTTAAGTCTTCACAGACAGAACAGCTGGAAATCTATTCAAATGAAATGCAGAAGTCATCTATATTTACCAGTGTATTAAACCCATCTTTCTTTCTATAAAGGAAAAACACTTGATTAGGCCAGAGGTGTTACAAGTAAATATTTTTTTTCTGAAATTCTTGGCCTGAGTTCTCAAACTGGTTGCAGTGCTTAGTTTCAAATAAGGTATCTTTAAGGTTTCAGCACAATAAACCCATATGACTGCAGGAAGGGTAATTTAGCGTAGCTTGAAATAATGGGCAGGCTGAGCTTGGCTGGAGTTCAAGTCTGAATCTGATTTATCACCTTTACAATTCCTTTGGTCAGGGAAGTGAGCAAATACACTTGGTGAGTCAGTTATAAATGGCAAGACTTTGATCAGCAGAGAAACAAATTGTCCAAGAAATAATTGTATCAGATACTCCCAGTATCTGGTTCAACTACTACAGAAGTTGCAGTTTATTTATTAACCAATGTTAGTTGCTGCTTTGTGTCATATCAATAAGTGAAAACAACCATTTTTTCCCACCACATATCAGAAACAGCAATGTGTCTTTAATTCAGATGATAAATAAGAAACCCCTTTTCATACAGAACCAGAAATATTTGCTATTCCTGGTGCTTGAAACTTTTGTCTGCTTTATATTCTGAATTTTGGAGCAACCTTGTACAAACCCGAATTCCATTATGGAAAAGCAAATTTACTGTTTATGACTTGAAAGTGTTTGGTTTTTTTGTCATCTGATGAACAAAAGATGTGTTACTCCAAGACTGTAGTCTGGAACAAGGCCATGGTTTGAAGAAATGTGAAATAATACAGGAAAAATGTAAATAATAAACAGTACAGCAAAAATTCTCTCACTTGTATGTATATAGAAAAAGGTGTGTTTTATGTGTGCAGGGATAAATTCTATCAATAGCAAGTGTTTACAAGACTAGGCAGAATTTTGTTCCAAATACTCCCACCACTTTCTAAAATGTGAAGTCTGTTATGGCAACAGTTCACGTGTAGTTTTTTTGATTCATAGGGAGAGGAATTTTTGGAAAGGCATGGGTTTTCAGTTTGCCCAGTTTTGTTGTGTTGTTTTCTTTCCATAATGATCCATCTCTCATAGAAAGGAAAGGCTTGCATGAAATTAAAATATAACTGAGATTAAAAGGTACACTAATTGATGTAGAAGCAATACTTCCCCCCTCTGTTCAGACTCAGTGTTTGCACTACCTGATGCTACATGGCTTTGACATGAGTCAGGACATAGGAGGGCTTGTTTAGATCTCCCTCTACCATGCTGTGAATTTATATAGGTGGTTTCCTGGGTAGGAATAAGGTTATGTGATCGTGATATGGGCTATATAACTCAGTTGTTCACTGAGTCATCTTGTCCCCACTCCTTAATTTTGTAAATTCATTCTCATGCTGTTGAAGCCTGAGGAAGATCACAGGCTTTGTGACTAGCAAATGTTACATTTGAAGTATGTTACTTGAAGCTATACAGAGCTTTTGCATTTTACTTGTTGATAAAATGTGATAAAACAGACAAACTCTTAATCAGCCTTTCGAAGACCAATCTACGGTCATCTTAAGTCAACAACACAGTCAGCACTTGCCTGAAGCAGCAAAACAAGCCACTAACAAGTTGTCGTGGCCTCAGTGCTTAGAGTACTCGGCCCTGTTTTCTTCACTTGTTTTTGCACCAACCGTTCATTTTCTTCCCATTTTCTTCAGTTAGTTTGTGGGAACATTGAGCAGAGCAAAATGCTGTTGAGCTCATTAATGCTCCCAAAAGTATGCAACCTTAAGGAGGCAATAAGAAAAAATCCTTCAGTCTATTGTTTGTTGTCATTGGCTGGACTCCAATGAACTTGTCATTTAGAAAAGGGGAAGACTTGCTGTCCTCAGGCAAGGGGCTTTGGTGGAACCTGGCAAAGGAATAAACACTCCCCTTCTTGTGGGGAGGCATGGCAAATTGACATCTTTCCCTAGGAAGTCATTTTGTCTTTTCCATGGCTTGAGCCAGCTTTGGACTAATTAAAAAGCTCGCTTGGTGTTCTAGGACAAACTAAGACACACAACAATTTTCCCATGTATTCAAACTGCTGTCCTGTTTTTAATGAGTCATGGACTCCTACATGAGAGCAGACAGTTGCACACAAGCTTAATGTAGAGGATATCCTATTTAAAGGCAAACAACTATACTTTGAAGAGAACATAAAATACTAAATAAAATCGCTGATGAGTTATGATTCGAGAATAAAAAGCCAAAGTATGCAAGCGTGACTTAACTATTTTTTAAAGATAAGGAGCTTATGAGCATCTGTTCTATCTCAAGGCATTATCTAGCCAACTAAACAAACAAAAATATTCAGGCACCTTCTTTTTCTTTTCAGGAACTAGAAGAATCGATAAGAACAAAAGAAAAAGAAGTTGAAAGTGTAGAACAGAGTGGTCTTTCTTTGATACAGAACAAGAAGAAAGAAGTCTCTTCTGCTGTTATGAAAACACTGCAAGAAATTAACCATTCCTGGGCCAATTTGGAACACATGGTAAAAGAATCATCAAGGGGCAGATTACAATGCCAGGAATAGGGCATGGAGGAGAGGGAGAAGTAGCAGCTTGCAGATAGTAGTCTGCTTCTGTACTGTAGGGGAAGAGATTTGAATTGTGTCTGTGTTTCCATCCATCCGCAAATTTGTGTGCACACTTGACATAAGATGTGTATAGTATTTCCTATTCCAAGGATGCTTTTATTCTATTAATTAAAGCTTTTTAGGTGATTCCTGACATTTAGTGGAAAGGTACCAAAAAATCTGTAAAGACCTACCCTTTCTAGCCCACGGATGCTTTCTTGATCCTGCTTTGGAGTGAAGTAGAATGAACTTTATATTATTCTCATTCCCTGCCATCCTAACTTTATAAAATCAAGCAGGACTTTATGCTTTACCTAGTGCAAGCTGAGCTGATGGTTGTGCAAAATCTTCATTCTGCAACAGGTCTAAGATTGAGCATGTAGATCAAGTAATCTCTGGGATCAAAGGGAAGGAAATAATTTAAACAAACCCTAAATATCTTGAGTGATTTTAATTTACTTTTTTTTTTTTTCCTTCCTCCCTCCTCCTAGGTTAGCCAACTGAAGATATTGTTGCAATCTGTTCTTGATCAGTGGAGCATTTACAAAGTGGTTTATGAAGAGCTGAATAGTTACATGACGGAAGCCAGATATTCTTTGTCCCGTTTTTACCTTCTTACTGGTTCTTTGGAAGCTGTGAAAGTCCAAGTTGATAACCTTCAGGTAAGAGGAATACCATGGCTCTCAACATACTAAGGATGGATTCAAGGATTAATTTTTTCTGCAGATGCAGATAAGTATACATTTTGGTTCATAAGAAATTAATCAAACAAAATGTACCAGTATGTACAGACATACTGGCACATTAAGATCACATGACATCAAGAAAACACATTATCGAATAGTCAATATTATCAAATAGTCATTTTCTGCATTTTTCATTTTGCAGAAAAATAAAATGGTGATTTTTTTTTCTGTCTAGTCGCCATTAAAAGTTTCTCAGTCTGCTTCATCAGGCTTCTGAGCTATGAGTGCATGTTGAGATCACATTTTGACCCCTTGCTCCTATGTGGTAACAGTAGATTGAAGATCAAAGAAAATAATGTTCTAAAAGGTGAGATACTCAGAAGTTCAGTGATTTTTCTACTGCCAGAAAACAAATTATTAAAAACATGAAAAGTATTGTTCTATTAGATAGGATAGCTTTTTATTTCAAATGAAATTTTTGACTTTGGAATCAAAAGTATTTTTTTAAACATTTCCAGATGCTGAAAAACAGCAAGTTGTGTTGTTAGTATTTGCTGGCAAATTTCAATTTGCATCATCATTCACATGTTTTGTGTGACTTGAAATCCAGACATACGTAAAGCTCAGATACCCTAATTGTGAGTGGCACTTTTCAAACCCAGATTTAAAGAACATCCCTTAATGCCCTTGCAGCCACTCTTCTAGGCTGTCATTTCTTATTCATCAGAGGAGGAGTCAGAAAAAAAATAGTTACAGAAAATTACTTTTTTTGCTTATTAAGATTTTAACTGAACTGTTGGGTTGAGATTTGCTAGGCTGTTCAAACTGTAATAATATGCAAAAATATACTTGATGTTAAAAAGCCTAATAGAATAAAATCATAGAATCATAGAATAGTTAGGGTTGGAAAGAACCTTAAGATCATCTAGTTCCAACCCCCCTACCATGGGCAGGGACACCTTACACTAAACAGTGCCACCCAAGGCTCTGTCCAACCCAGCCTTGAACACTGCCAGCTATAGAGCATTCACAACTTCCCTGGGCAACCCGTTCCAGTGCCTCACCACCCTCACAGTAAAGAATTTCTTCCTCATATCC
>JAOEHY010024462.1:0-29025 GCA_025447955.1 Psilopsiagon aurifrons
TCCAACCTGGCCTTGAACACTGCCAGGGATGGGGCAGCCACAGCTTCTTTGGGCACCCTGTGCCAGCGCCTCAGCACTCTTAGGGGAGAACTTCTGCCTAAGAGCTCATCTCAGTCTCTCCTCTGTCAGATTAAAGCCATTCCCCCTTGTCCTGTCCCTACAGGCCCTTGTCAAATTGTCCTTGTAAAAAAACCCTGACTAATTTAAGACACAGGCACTGGTATCAGTACGTAGAAGACAGCACCAGAGCACTATCTCCCACTGCAGCTCCTACTGTATAACTTAGAGGAGAAATTATTTTCTCCATCATCAATAAGCGATACTAAATAGCTCAGAAAACATGTGGTATGAGCACACAAACACCAGCTGATGACAAAAGCGAACTCAAGCTATTCACGTAACAACTGATGAAGTCATCTGACCTTAAAAAGCGTGGACAGCAGCACATGAACAGCAGTAATTTAGCTCAGAGCTGCAAGCCAAGGAAAAATACCTTCCAAACAAAACATGAGCTCATCAGTTTGAGTCACTCATTCAATCACCTGCTCTTTAGATAGACAAACAACAAATTATCTCCATCTACAACAGGGTCAACAAAACACATGCTTTAAAACAAAGGTGGGTTCAGCCTGGCACTGTTCTTTTGCTGCTCACATTTATCTTTGCAGTTTTACTTTTTTGTTTAGGGTGATAAAAGTTTCCCAAACAGCATCACTGCAAAACAGCCCCAGCTCCTGCCTGCAGAGCTGGGGCTCAGGGACAGAAATCCCGTGTTTTTCCCACTGCACTCCTGTCCTGTACTGCAGCTGAACCTTGGGAACAGGATCAGGAGGTCTTGGTTCTTATCAGGCATGCAAGACATCAGCACTGCTACCACAGGGTGCTGGCTGGAGGACGGGGGATACAGAAGCCATCTGCTGAAGCCTTCATCACCTCCTGCCCACAGCAGCAAACACAAAACCTGCTCATGCTGCTCAGCTCAAAGAGAGATAATGAGGAGTTTCCAGCTATTTAACTGTGCAGCAGATGAGTTGGAGCTGGTTTGAGGTGAGTAGTCCAGCCCCACGCACAGTCAGGAGCCCACATCCCCACATGAAGCACATCACGAGAGCTCCTGCCAACTCCAGGGAGCTGCTGCGGCACTTGGCAGCTCTGCACAATATATCCAACATGCTGCCAAGCTCCTCATCCAGAGACAGATGTAAACACAGAGAGAGAACAAATTCCTTTCCATGATTTGAACTTACCAAAATGTGTAGATTTTCTCCCGAAAAACATCCTCCATCTTCTCCCTCTACATACTTGTACCTAATGTGAGCAGCAGGTCAAGGGAGGCGATTCCTCCCTTCTGCTGTGCTCTGGGGAGACCCCCCCTTGCAGTCCTGATCCAGCTCTGGGGCAGCAGCACAAGAGGGATGCGGAGCTGTTGGAGAAAGTCCAGAGGAGGCCATGGAGATGCTGCAAGGGCTGGAGCAGCTCTGCTCTGGAGCCAGGCTGAGAGAGCTGGGCTGGGTCAGCCTGGAGAAGAGAAGGCTCCTTAAGGGGAGACCTTAGAGCAGCTCCAGTGCCTGAAGGGGCTACAAGAAACCTGGAGAGGGGCTTTGGACAAGGGCCTGTAGGGACAGGACAAGGGGGAATGACTTTAATCTGACAGAGGGGAGACTGAGATGAGCTCTTAGGCAGAAGGTTCTTCTCTGTGAGGGTGGCGAGTCCCTGCCACTGGCAGGGGGTTGGAATTGGATGAGCTTTAAGGTCCCTTCCAACTCAATCCAGCCTGCGATTCTTTAAGTAAAATGTACGATTCTATTCACAATCACCTTATTGAAAGCACTTTTGATTTAGACTACAAGCCTGTCACAAAAAGCCTTCTTGCATCAGCTTGTTCCAAAGACATCTTAATCCAGAACTGAGGGCTCATAGGTGAGGATCTCAGACAAATAAATTGCTTGCTTGGTTTTGTAACCAGATAAAAGCAAAAGCACTTATTCAGAGACCTTTAGGAATCCCAGATTTGCAGAACTCCCTTGTCCACTGCCTGTCCCACAGCCTAGCAGTGTTTTGACAGCTACGTGGTGCTCACACAGAGGAACTCTGTTCTGCGCTCATTTAAGGATGACAACAGCATTTGAAGCCAGAAGCAAATCTGTTCCTAAAGCTTGAACAATTTCAGCAGACACCCAGGAAGCCACAGAAACAGTCAAATGTCAGTAGAGAATGGGGGATGTTAAGTGGAATTGTGGTTTAGAAGAAAATCAAGAATGATTTTATGCACACAAGTGAAAACAAACAAAAGAGTTTCTTCATGCTTCACAGTTCAGATCTCCATAAAAACTATACAGCTGCATGCAGAAACAAAGACAGCCTGTGAGGAAAATCAGAGGGCACCATAACAATCTTCATTGTTGCTGGATCACCATAAAAACAGCGAGATACACTTGGAAAGAAAAAAATACAGCAACACTCAAAAAAAAAATAAAATCCAAGTATGTGAGTCTATGATATTCCAGACAAAGAGTGGTTTGGGTTGGAAGAGACATTGAAGTTCCTCAAGCGCCAATCCCCTGCCATCAGCAGGGACACCTGCATGGCACCAAGGGCTATCCAACCTGGCCTTGAACACTGCCAGGGATGGGGCAGCCACAGCTTCTCTGGGCACCCTGTGCCAGCGCCTCAGCACCCTCACAAGGAAGAACTTCTGCCTAAAAGCTCATCTCAATCTCCCCTCTGGCAGGTGAAAGCCATTCCCCCTTGTCCTGTCCCTACATGTCCATCTATACCCTGGCCTTGCAGCCACCAACCCCCCATTTACACTTCTGAAAACTGCAGGTTAATACATGTGAAATGTTGCTCTGTGAGCATCAGATCTTCATGGCATCATCACTGAAGCCTTCACCGGTGCACGCCTGCTGGGGATCCTGCAGAGGCTCAGGACAGGCATGGCAGCTGTCTCCTATCAGTGGGACACCCATCCTCTGCCCCTCCTGCCATCCACACTCACTGTTCAAGGCCACTTGGCGTCTCCAGGTTTTGCCATTTCAAGGGTGACATTGGAACATGGTGGCCAGCAATGATGGAGGTGCCTCCAGGCAGACTTCAGACATCCAAACGCCCTGAACGAAGGCTGCAGCAGTTCATCTGGGTGTAGATGGATTAACCACCACCGAGCATGGTATTTCAAGAGCTCCTGGAACACTTACGGGGACACCATTCACCATCAATCTCACTGGCTCTTGAATTTGGTCTCACTGCACTGACCACAGGCCCCACATCTGAAACAAAACCCTACACACTAGAAGTACCAGCATGGCTCTAAACACTAGTTTCCATTTTGGTGTGCTGCTTCCAGCGAGAACACTACATCTCCATGGCTTGACCAACAATATAGTGCTGCATCCACTCAACAGTCCTTCCTTGCTCTTAAAGGATCTGCAGAGCGAGCACAGCTGTATGAAGTGTGCTGGCTCACAGCAGCTCTCAACAGCCCCAAATCATGTTTGGAAACCCTCCACTCACAAACTAAATTGGAGCTTCCCAGGTCATATAATAATAGAATCAAGCAGGCTGGAAAAGACCTTTAAGACCACCAAGTCCAACCATTCCCCAGCACTGCCAAAGCCACCACTAAACCATGTCACTGAAGGCCTTGTCTACACAGTTTGTTGAACACTTCCAGGGATGGTGACTCTACCACTGCCCTGGGCAGCCTGTTCCAATGCATGAGCACCCTTTGGGGAAGGAATCGTTCCTAATATTCAGTCTAAACCTCCCATGATGCAGCTTGAGGCTGTTTCCTCTCCTGTCACTTGTTCCTTGGGAGAAGAGACCAACCACCTCCTGTCTCCATCCTCCTTTCAGGCAGTTGTAAAGGAAGTTTAAGTCCTCTCCTTCTCCTGCCCTGGAGCTGCTGCAGGGCAAAAGTCTCACCCCAGCTACCCTGAAGCATGACTGTTGCTGCTACCAGGAAGAAGGCAGCATTAATAATCTTTAAAATAGGACAAAAGCACTGAATTTTAACCTTGTAATACATATGACACCTACAAGAACACAAGGTTGTCAAAGTAAGGGGACATTCCACAGCAAACACAGGTTTGCCAGCATAGCAGCAGCACAGACACAGCTCTGGGCTTAGGTAAGATCAACCCTGCTGCATTTCACGTCCTTGTGCTGTAGCACAGACCTGCACACTGAGTCCTTACGGATTTTGTCATCAGTTACTTAAGCAGTTTGCGAAGATAAGACAAAGAACAGCTCTTGGGACAATGGAAGATTTAAGTAACAGGACAGGCAAAATAGTGTTTTATTTGGTTGAGGTTTTTTCATCTAGTTAGGTCTCTTGTCCACTCAGCCTCCAGAACCACAGGCCAAAGGGACTACAGCCCATGCTGTTATAACTGGCAGAGAAGGAAACAGAACAGAGGGCAATTTTTGTGTACATGCCTCTGTGTGTGTGTGCAGAGAGCAATCACCTGCAAGAAAGGAAAGCGATCTGATAAAACCCCCCAAAAAGCTTGGGAGCTCGGAAACTGGGCTGGGAAATCAGTTAAAATGGCATCACTAAAAAGAAAGTAAAAAACAAATGAGAATATTCCAGAGATGCACAGCACCTCTATTAGATCTTAGGCAGAAGTTCTTCCCTAAGGGTGCTGAGGCACTAGCACATGGTGCCCAGAGAAGCTGTAGCTGCTCCATCCCTGGCAGTGTTCAAGGCCAGGTTGGACAGGGCTTGGAGCAACCTGGTCTGGTGGAAGGTGTCCCTGCCCATGGCAGGGGTTGGAACTGGATGAGCTTTAAGGTCCCTTCCAACCGAAAACATGCCCTGATTCTCCAGTTCTATTAAGCTGCCAGTTACGTGCAGACTTCCAGCATTCCCTTCTGCCTGCCTCTTCCCTAACCACTAATGGTTTAAACAGCAACTATTTTGTTTGACTCACTTGAGGATTTTTGTCCAGATTTGATGCTAATATTGCAATGGCTGCAGCACTGCATAGCACACATAGGACATCAATCACTTCAGGGGCTGTATTTAGAGGAGAACAGTTGTCAAAGGTTTCAAATGGCTTCCCAATATTGGCTGGCTTCCCAATGAGGTGATGGAAATGAGACAAAGAGGAGGTAGAAAAGAGGAAGACAACCTAAAAAGCTCTGACTACGTAAAAACACCATGAGCAAACAGAGGCCCTATAGGGAGAAACAATCTTAGAGCTGATGTTGCAACCTTACTATTACTACAGCTTCTGCAGAAGCAAACAGATCTCTTTAATGGGGCCCTAGCCCTGAGCCACAACCCTCTACACCTGAGCGGAGTTTTCTTTCAGGTGAGTCCCAACTCACAGCAAAGTGCTTTGCTAAAATGGAGCTGAAGATTTTCACATGGCAGCTTCCTTCCTTCTCCTCCTCTCTGCAATCAAATAGAAACCAGTATGACATAATGCTTCTGTATCGCTGCTTCTTCCAAGCCGAGCCTGGGCTGCCAGAGGAAGGTGAGGGGTAAAGGGAAAAAAAAAATGAGACTTGAAAAAGGAAGGGTGTTAAACCTCAGCTCCAAAACCATACCTATTTTTGATTGCATCAGGGAGACGCCCTGCTCCTGCAAGAGAGGGAGCCTGGAAAACAGGGAACAGCTGGAAACAAAAGCTGAAGGACACAGGGCAGACGAGGAGGAGACATTTTCCATGGGCTTTCCTACGCAGCTTATAGACTGAAACAACCAAACACAAATCCCCCTGCAGCAAGAGGAGTGCACAGTGCCATCACAGGATCTGGGCACATCAAAACCCATTTGGTTTTTAAAAGCAAATACACAGGGAAGCTTCTAATCCTAGTAACTAAGGAACACTCTACCTGTGTCAGATTGGTACTGCTCAGTTGACATCACCTCTGTGCACACAGAAACTCGTCAACAGCCAAGTAACAGCAAAACTTTTATACAGGGGGTTAGAGGTGGTGAGAGCTGCCCCACGCCATCGAGAACCTTGCAGGATGAGTCCCCAGCTTTAGAAACACACACAAACCCCACAACAATCCTGTGTACGCAACCACCTGTGGTGCTCTGCAGCCTTAAACCTGGCTTGAGAGAGTGCCAAAGGCACCGAAACCTGCTGGACACTCAGCTCGGGGCTGGTGCTTGTTTTGATGAGGATTTGGTTGGTTGGTTTGCTTTGATTTGGGGGTTGTTTAAAGTCTAAGCCATGGCTCATCAGTCCCACATCAAGCAGAGATGGAGGTTTAACATCCTATGTTTGGGAATATTTTTCACACAAGGGATATGTAGTAAACAACAGAGAAATCAGAGATGCTGGTGCTGGTTCTGAGCCAAAGGCTGCTCTGAGGAGATCAGGTTTGCATCCCTGATGACAGGGAAGCGAATATCCCTGAAGGACATTGATGCCAGTGCTGGCAGATGGGGAATGGCTGCAACAACCACTCTCTACCCTGCAAGCCATCAAAAGAGATTTCTAGCAGCCCACCAGCAGCATTCCCCACAGATTAATCTGACAGCCACCTCATGGATGTGATAGCAAGGCTGCGCTTGTAACACTTTGCCTCCATCCTCCTGCATCAGGGCACTAAAACCTCAAAACAAAACATTATTCCAATTAATACAGTCATGCCAGAAAACAAACAGCAGTCTCCACTGCATGCAGCATCCCAGATCCCAGCCCAGCTGGATGGCGAATGTTTTTCCCTGTCATGGATTAAGCCGAGCTGGCAACCCAGAACCACGCAGCCACTCGCTCACTCCCCACCCTTCCTGCCCTTCCCCCCTTCCTTGCTCCCAGGGATTGAGAGAGGTCCTGTCCTTACAAAAGCTGTAGAACTTCAAAGCTGACCTGCTCAGCCACACACTCTGTTAAGGCCTGGGAAAAGCAGATAGCAGCAGTATAGCAGCACCTCCAGACAAACAGGCAGCAAGCACAGAGGCTGCTGATGAGAAGCAAGAGACCAGCTCCCCTGGTCAGTCCAGGAAACTTGAAGCTTGAAAAGCATCCCCTCATACACCCTCCATCCCTGTCTACCTTTGCTGTGGTACACATGATCTCCAGGTTAGCCAGTAACTAACTTGAAGACTGACAAAGCATAGCAGAGCAGTTTTACAGGTGATGTTTCTGGCTGCACACTGGGGACTGAGGGCGTTACAGGACATACCCAGACAGTAGCTGCTGTAAAGAAAGACCTGGAAGGACAGCTTGGGGACCTACAGATTTACACAGCTGTACAAAAACAACCAGAGGGAAGAGACAGCGAAAGATGTGGGTCACTCAAATAAAAACCTGGTAATTAAACAGCAGTCATGAGGTCCCCAGGCAAACAGCACAGGCTGGGAGGGTCCTGAGCACCTCTAGGGGCTGTGCAGTGTCTTCAGCCTCTCTTCATTAACACTGCCTCTCCCTGTCCTCTTACCAAGGGAAAGGGCACAGAGCCATGCTGCCCCAGAGTCTTCTCCCTACCCAGATAGTGAGCCATGGCCGGCTCACCCTCCTGCCTGAAAGCTGAATTCCTCCCACTTTCAGCTACAGGAGAAGAGCTTTTAGGAAAGATTCAGTTCATATCTGGACCACAAAACCAATTGGTAGCTGCTGCAAATGAGCATTAAGTTGCCTTTTTCCTAACATTTCCATTTGGATAGCAGTGAGATAACAGAGCACCTAAGGATGGTGCTCAAATAAAGGCTGAGGGATGGGGTTGAGATAAGGCACCAGGTTCACTGCATTAGGGCTGGTCACAGCATCAAACCTCCTGCAAGGCAATGCTTTTTCTTTAGCTTTCCTACCCTCTTTGAAAGGCCATAAAAGTGCAGGCAGAATGCTTCATCCGCATCACTTTCTCAATACAAGCCAAGGACAGGGAAAAACAAGAATCCATTCCCCTTCTAATCAAAGCCATCTGCTCAGAAACATGCTCTACTCTTCCCCTAACACGTTTCCTCTTTCCTATGGGAACAGCAGCAAGTGAGGGGGAAGGCTGCTGCAGAAAGAGCCCTCTATCACCTGAGAATGGAGCACATCACACTTCTATCTGCATGGCGAGACCAGCCCTGGCCCTGCTCCTGGCGCATGTGGGGCACCATCTCACACAGCAGCCATGACACCATCAGGAGCCTCCCCTGACTCATCCTGCGCTGATGCTGCCCCAGCAAGCCAATAAACCAGCCAGGCAAGAACATTTCAGCACAGGAATAACTAGATATTCCAGAGTGGATGTATGACACAGGAGTGACAAAGCCACGGGCCCTTCAGGTGAGAGAAAGCCTTGTCTGCGTTTTGCAGAATATACACCACCCCTACTTTCACACGCAGCTCCACCACATCTCAAGTGTCCAAAAGCACTGCAAGACATTCCTGTCCTGCTTCAGTGCTTGGGGAGGGATAAGGACAAACCCCAAGCAGGCAATTTAAGCACCAAAGCGAGAAGTGATCTGCGTAGTTGACTCGTATATGTGGCTCAAGGCACACAGGTTTGCTTTAGACAGCTGTAACACCGGCTCACAGCACAGGGGCCAGAGCCTGTACCCTGGGAGAGGGAGCAATGCTCAGTGGAGAAGATTCCCCCTGCATTCAGGGGGAAGGCAGGAATTCCGGTTCCAGGGTGAGGTCCTCCAACTATCAAGGACAGCAGCAGCGCTCCAAGAATGGCACCCTGTCTCCACAACTGCAGATTTCGGGAGTGGGGGTAAAGCTGGGAAGAAGGACAACAGTGGGAGTCCAGAAGAACATTCATGTTATCCCAAAAGAACATGTTTTCACCAATATGCAAGTACTGAGGCTTAATGCAGGACCTTTTGTGGACGGCCACAAAAAAAACAACATCTAAGTGCAACTCCTGGGGTGGGAGGTGACATTATCCAGGCATGGGGTATAAACAATACTCCCTGCCCTTCACAGGGAGCAGACTTGGTCTGATGCTCCTGGAGACTGGTATCTTTGGTAACTTCAGCGTGAACCTAGTAGGAAACACTGGACCTCAAATTTCACCTCAAAAATGCAGAAGTTCTGCATCCAGTGCCCCCAAAGCTCAGGGGCAGCAACAGTTACAGGCATCACTCACACCTCTTCCTGTAGAGGCCAGCTGGCATCCAGGGAGTAACAACCACCTACACGTACCAGATTTATTTCTAACAGCAGTTAAATAAAGGACATTGCTACGGTTTTATAGACAATAGGAACTGTTGTGCCTAATTCAAGATGTGCCAGATTCAGAATGAGGTGCCAAGCTGTAAGGCTGCGCTGAGAAGTGATGATTCTACTCAAGGATCCCAAATGACGATGGACAGAAGCAACTACAATGCTTGAAGACAGTCACAGCTTATACTGTGTCCACGGTTTTCAGATACTGGACACAAGCAAGCAGAGCCTGCAGCTGGTTATAGCTCACAGAAGCAATGCTGAAAAGAGGCTCTCTCGTCTCTTGGTTGCCCCTCTTCCAACACTCGGAATCCCAGGGAGAAGAGAGGAATTCCTCTAACATTTTCTAGAGGCCAGGTGGGCAGCAGAAGAGCAGTAGCAAAAACACAGCTTCATTTACAGAGCTTCGCCTTTAAAGGGATGCCTGTCCAGAGCTGAAGGGACAATCCATTTCACACTGCACTGCAATAACCTGTGTCGAAACAGTTGTAAGTGGCCAACACAGTAAAAGCAGCAGACTAACAAGACAGAGAAAGTACAACAGCTTTAGCTCTGCCCATTAGAGATCTAAGCTTGACAGATGTCCCAAGCCCAAGATCAACCCAAAGCATACTCCATTTCACCCTGATAATGGCCAGTTCTGTCTTCTGGACAGATCAAACATGCAGTAGAAGATATAACCCTTGCTTCAAATTGGGATGCGGGGTCTGGGAGGGGATGAGGAAGACACACAAGTAAAGAATTTACAAAAAGAGCCTCTACATAACATCCCACCATTGCAGCTTTGGAACAGCACATGTAAGAAAGAAGGCCAGGCACTAGCTTATTCACAAAATCCAAGTGTCTTCCCGTCAAGGGATGGCCTCTGCCAGGGCAGAATGGAAGCATGTTGCATGTCAGTACACACATCCCAACTGCACCACAGACAGGGAGTTTGATTGCCAAGGCTGTCAGGAATAGCAGCACCAGCAGATTCACTCAGATTTCAAAGCTACTCCATCTGATTATCCAAAAGGCGTGCAGTTTCATGGAAGCAACAGAAGCACAGAATATCAGAGCATGTATCACTGTGAAAAAACAGTATGTGACCCAGTTCTCTGATTAGGGATGGGTTCAACTGCCCACAGAACACGAAGGAAGGCTCTGAAAATATCAGTTCACTGAGACTTCTTCTTCTAGAAAGAAGATGGTGGTGTTCTGCTGTTATAAGTAGCAGATACAGAAACAAAGCTGTTATAGCATTGGCAGAAGTCACTGCTGCCCGGGTTTATATACCTAGCAAAGAACCCACCACACACTCATTTGGCAATCCTACTTATTACCCTACTTCAAAACAGCAGGGTAATACCACTTCCATTAGAAGACAGTTCCAACATTAACACTCCAAACAACAACACCGTTACGCTCTCCATCCCCTTCTGCGTGGTAAATGCTAACCGCAGGGAGCAGTTCTACAGCTCCCAGATGAGGCAGGTTATTCAGAGGCACAAACTCTCTTCAGGGAAGCTTTTAAAGCAACAAGCATCTCCTCGAAGGCAAACCACACCAGCTCAGCCAGACACCCAGGAGATGAATGATACCACAACCTGCCAGTTCCAGAATCTGCTGTTCTCATTTCACAAGCAGCCTGAATTCTGAGTCACCACCTTCCTGGAGCAGGTGCCCACTTGCATCAGTGCCTATAAAGCCAGTAGTAGCTCTGAGGAGCGAGCACACAACCAAGAGCCAAGCCACACACTCCTTTGCACTCTAAATTCAGCCAGCTTCAGCACAGCACACAGAGAAGCACCCAATGCCCTCAGATTCCTGCTTACAGGAAAAACTAAGCACCACCTGCTCCAGCCCCAGGGTTGATGCAGTGATGATGCAGGGTCTGAACTGGATCAGCACTGTCAAGCCCTTTGGGCTTGCAAGGAGGCAGCAGGGGAAAGGATGACAGATTGAAAACTACCCCAGGACCTGCACCCTGCCAGGCCGTGTCATGCTTTAACTGCGGCAAGGGGATGCAGGAAATAGCACAGCGCCGCTCCTTGGCTCTTAATTATGGTCTTGTGACACTGTAGTTAATGGTCTGTCATAGGCTCCATTAGGAACCTTGATGTTTGCAGGAGGCGGACCAACAGAGCCAGCTACCAAGCGAGAGCAGCTCTCGCCTAGAAACCCGGCTCGCATTCTTTTATTACAGACCCTGCTTCCTCCAGTACAGCTCAGTCCTTGTGTTCACCCTTGGGGACTTAGCTCTGCTCCATATGAGAGTGCTGAGGCCTCAGGAAGGGTCCAGCTCTGCTGTGGGATCCACACATCCAGGGGTTACGTTAGACATTGTCCCCTCTCTGGCCAAATTCTGTGGATCTTTAGGATTTTACGGAACAGCCGTGGCCTCCCCGCCGCCTGAGCCCTGAGAAACCGGGCTCTGCTTCCAGATAATAACAAACCAACAAAGGGAAAAGCAAAACAACCGCTCGGGCCACAACGCTGCGCCCCCCCGGGCAGCAGCCCCCATCCCCCGCTCCCCGTTACCGTTGCTGTAGGCATAGGGGGACTCGGAGGCGCCGTCCTGCAAGCTCTCCAGGATCTCCCCCTTGCCCACGTCGCTGTCTCCCACCAGCAGGAACTTGAGGAGGTAATCGTAGCTCTTCACCGGGCTGCCCTGGGTGCCCATCCTCCCTCTCATCGGCAGGGAGGCCCGATCCGCATCCCCCGCCTCCCGCCGGGCTGAGGGAACGGGGGACGCCGCCGGGGCCTCTTCCCCCGCTGCCGCTCACAGCCGGAGCCGCTCGCCGCGCATCTTCCGCCGAGGGACGCGCTGGGGGACCTGCGGCGGGAGGAGCAGGAGGAAGAAGAGGAAGAGGAGGAGGGAGCAGCCCGGCCCCGCAGCTCCTCAGCGCCCCCGCCGCTGACAAAGCCCCCGCGCCCGCCCGCACAATGAGCCACCGCCCCGCCAGGCCCCACGGCCCGAGCCGAGCCCAGCTCGCTTCGCCGCCGCCAGGCCTGACCGACTGACGGACCAACGGACCCACCTCACAGCCGAACCGAGCCGCACCACCGCCCGCAGCACCCACTGGGGCCGGAGCAGACACAAAACAAAGCCCACCCCCCACCCGGTGACGGCCACTCCCATAGGCTCAGGCACTCGTCCGTCAAAGCCGTCCCGCCCCGGCGCGCCTTGAGGGGCGGGGCTGCGGGCGGTGCCGGCAGAGGGACGGGCGGTGGCGCTGCACACTACAAATCCCGGCGTGCCCCGCGCGGGGCGGTCGGGGCGCAGCAAGTCTGGAGGGCTCGGAGGTGGTGGGGGACGGCGGTGTATGGGAGGTACCGGGGAGGCTCAGGTGTGGGGGACACCCGGGACTGGGGACATCCAGGGTTGGAGGGGGATCCGGGAATGGCGGTCATCCAGACGGGGGCGGCAGTTGGGGAGGGGGGAAATCCATTTAGGGGGTCATCCCGATGTGGGGAAGGCATCCAGGACTGGGCAGCATCCAGGATTGGAGGGAATCCAGTTACCTCGCCTGATGGCTCCACAGCCCACCTGTCTCCTCCAGCTCCACTCCCGGACCCCTGCGCTTCTTCCAGTTCAGAAGCAGAGAGTTCTTGCTTTTCTAAAATATTAATTGCTGTCCAAACTTGTCTTTTCCTGCATGGCTCATCCACTGTTCTCCCTTGGGGATCGCTCTGTCAACAGGCCTTGGGCTTGTGGATAACTTCTATCACCGACTCTGCCAAAATTCCCCCAAAAGTGGGGCTGGCAAAGGGGAATCTAAAATGGGCTGAAGTGGCATGGACTGAGCCCAGGCAATGGCAGCCAGCAAAGCCCAACCAGCTGCACCACAGTGCCCAGGCAGCCAAGGGTCCCACCACCCTCAAGGTGACGGGTTGGCAATGTGCAGTGCTGGGGAACAGGCAGTGATGAATGCATCAGTCCTCAGAAGGCTGAGACACAAGATCTGAGCACCCCATGGGGTGTCAGACCCTGACACCTCTGGCTCTGGGGACAAGGGACCCTCCTGTGCTACAGCAAGCTGCATCCAGTGAGGCTGGGGGTGATGATCTTTGGTGCTGCCAGCCTGGCTCCATCTCCTCTCCTCAGCTCCATCTGCTGCCTCAGAGCCTCAAGGTGTGAACTCCTCTTGTGGGGGCTGGTTTTTATGAGGTGTTTGTATCCCCACGGGAAAGGGGATCCATGCTCAGCACTGCCCAGTTTGGTTTGTCTGCATGGCAGGTACTGAACACAGCCCTTCCTGTCATCCCATGCCACATCTCAAAGAGCCTGGCTGACCCAGCTAAGAGGAAATAGTAGAAAAAAGCTAATTGAAACAGCAGATAAAGGCAGAATGAAATAGCAGATGTCCTGCTGACTCTATCTGAGCTGCTGCCATCCCCAGGCACATTCCCTGGGGGGCAGGGGCATGGAGGGTAAAGCTTGTGGAGAAACTCTCACAGAGCAAGGGAAGTGGAAAGCAGGGACCTGTGATTAGCCAGATTGTTCACGAGAGAAAATCTATTCTTCTCATTGCTATCCACCATTGGATCCAAAGTGGCGGGAAGCGGATGGTACGAGGAGGATGGGCAGGAATCTTCTCCATGTTGTTTCTATTTTCTTAGCCCCTGGTTCTTAGTCCTGCCATTTGCCAACCCCAGAGCCCTGGTTTATAGCTCATTCAAGTGATTTCTCACTGCTTTGGTCTGATGGTGAAAACCAGAGCCCACACTGATGGGAAGCATCACGAGAGAGGAGCAGTGTAGAGAAGGGACTGGGGATGTTCCAGGAGCTGATGGTAGCATGCTGCAAGTGGGAGCAGAACCTCTGGGCAATCTGTGCCAGCGCCTCAGCACCCTCACAGAGAAGAATTTCTGCCTAAGAGCTCATCTCAGTCTCCCCTCTGCCAGGTTAAAGCCATTCCCCCTTGTCCTGTCCCCACAGACCCTTGTCCAAAACCCCTCTCCAGGTTTCCTGTAGCCCCTTCAGGCACTGGAGCTGCTCTAAGGTCTCCCCTTAAGGAGCCTTCTCTTCTCCAGGCTGACCCAGCCCAGCTCTCCCAGCCTGGCTCCAGAGCAGAGCTGCTCCAGATGTGGTTTGATGTGTTTCAGTTCATGCTCATTTCCTCTTTCCCGTCCTTGTGTTATGGTGAGCTGTAACTCAGATCTCTGATTTGAAGACCTGCAATTCTGTGTTGTCCATGCTCTGAGCAACCCTATCTAGGGGCTGTTAAGGTGTCCCTTTGCTTTCTGGGGGTATCCAAGCCCTCTGCAGTTTACAAGGGCTGCCTGCTCATCGAGTCAGACATCTGACCTGCTCTTTGACAGCTTTTCTGGAGCTGGTAGCACAGATACTGCCTGCATTGAGCATGGGGGGACACTCTGGGGAATGTGGCACAGAAATCCCTGAGCTGGCAGCATGTATGTCTGCCTTTAAGTGGTGCTCTGAGCCTTGCAGCGGCTGCAAATCCAGATGGCATGAGTCTGGAGCTCAGCTTAATCCATCTACTGTGATTCTCAATTCTGTTAAAAGAGCAGGGAACATTTTGCTACTGTGAAGGTGTTCAAGCACTGGCCCAGGTTGTCCAGGGATGGAGTCTCCATCCTCGGAGATTCCCAAAAGCCATCTGGACATGGTTCTTTCAGTAGCCCTGCTTGAGTGTGGAGGGGTTGGATCAGACAATCTTGAGAGAGCCCTTCCAGCCTCCATCAGTCTGTGATTCTGTGATGTTGTAATCAGCAGGCCTCAGCACACGGACTAAATCACTAACAGCTTGAGTTAAGCAAGAAGATGGTGTTGTGGCAGCATGATCAGGGCAGTAGGACAGGAACTCATTCATGTGCATGATGACAAAGCAAGAGACTTTCTTGCCTTACACTCTTGAGAGTGTAAGTCAACATCATCATCACCATCATCATGGCTTGGCTTTGCAAACGAAGATTTGAGAAGGGCTTTATCCATGCTTACCACAAGTGCACTGATGGCTAAAACGACCACTGCAGGACAGACAAGTCCAGTTGCAAAAAGCACAGCAGAAGATCTCCTTAGGCGGTACAGGCAAGGCATGGTTCTTTCTGCATTGTCATTTCTCCTTGAGACTGATTCCACATGTGTTCTCAAAAGAGACAGCAGCGTTTTGTATGATGTGTCTCCAAA
Organism: Psilopsiagon aurifrons; assembly: GCA_025447955.1. Lineage (NCBI taxonomy): Eukaryota > Metazoa > Chordata > Aves > Psittaciformes > Psittacidae > Psilopsiagon > Psilopsiagon aurifrons. Next base: position 15,256 of record JAOEHY010024462.1, read on the forward strand.
TCTCTTGATTGGAGGCCAGGGTGGACCACTGATGGTAGTCAGTATGGCCAAGGCTAAGATATTGTTTCAAGGAGTCCTTATATCTCCTCTTTGGGGCACTTCTCTTGCTGCAGCTGGTGGTGAGTTCATCGTAGAACACAATCTTAGGGAGGCGGTGATCCTCCATCCTGGAGACGTGCCCTGCCCAGCACAGCTGCGTTTTCAGCAGCGTGGCCTCAACACTGGTGGCCTCTCTCTGTTCAAGGACAGTAACATTAGACACGTAGTCAGTCCAGTGGACGTTTAGTATGGAGGCAGTGCTGATGAAAGCGTTTGAGGAGTCACGGGTGATGGCGATAAATGACCCATGATTCAGACCCATATAGAAGAGCAGACAGTACAGTGGCTGTACAGACACTAATCTTTGTACTTTTCTTCAGGTGTTTATTACACCAGACTCTATATGCACATGCAACACACCTTCTGTGGACCTAATGGTGCACTCACATGTACCAGCAGAACAAGGCACAGTACAGCTGCAGGATCAGGGAAAACTCCCCAGACCACAATCAGAGTCTCCAGTGCAGTGTTAATTACTGGGATTTCCCTCCAGCGTTGTCACATGCTGTTCTGCTTAGGAAAGTACTTCTCAAGGCAGAATTCCTCTCTAGGATGGAGTTTGGTATGCAGTGAATCACATTTTCCTTCCCAAGCCCTGAGCCTGTGTGAAGAGGCATTTCAGGCTGTGCCAGCACTGAGAACCAGCAAGTGGAAGGAATAATAACAAGGAAATACAATATTAAAAAAGGTCTGCAAGATCAGTCTCTGAATGATGTTTGGCAAAGGCTGCTTGTCATCTGCCACACGGGGTGTGTGGTGGGAATCAGAGAAGAGCTGAAAGCTTTAGCTACTTCTCATCCAAGGACCGATATGGATAATATGAATCTGAGGATAAATTAGAGCCATCACCTTATTAGCAGCCTCTTCCCTGAGGAAAGGCCAGTCTGTGCTGCTGTGGAAGATGATGCTGATCCCAACTTCTAATTAGAGGGATGACATAAGTTCAAATGTTCCTGAGCAGGATGTCTGCTAAGTCGTTGTAATGTCTCTGTGCACAATCGGAAAAGGGTGGGGGAAGACTATTCCATAGCAGAGACTGGAAAGGAAGAGGAGAGACATGGCAAATATCCAACAGAAGAAACTCGTAGGCTCAGATACCATCATGGACAAGGAGAAAGCAGAGTATGAGCAACAGTGAGACAGCTCAGGCACCAGTTCTGCTTGACACAGGGACTGTCACATCTCACTTGGGCTACTCAAGCTGTGGCAGAAGGTTCAGGGTCTCGAGTCTGAGGAGGTGGTTTTCCTCAGCTTGATATTTCACCATCCCAGAGTAAGCCCTTAGTAAATAGACCAAACACCAGAATGTCTAAATACGCTTGGCAGGTTCCCAATAGGAAGGTCACATTTGCTAGTTCTCATGGCTCTGTGCTATCCCCAAGGCTTTCAGATCACCTGATCCCAAAGGACATCCATGATTAGGACCATTGTGAGGGGTGTGGTCTCACAGAAAGAGTTCTGAAGCCAGGATATTAGAAACATTATTTTCATAAGACTGTTTCTCACAGCAGTTCACAAATACAACTAAGCAGGTGTGGGAGGAAGCAGTGGGAATGTCATGTAGTATCTCCAGAGGAAACATGAGAGGGAGGTAAAGTGTAAATCTGCTGTGCTGAGTGCCAGGTTTACTTGGGTCTCTATGACTCTTACTTAAGCTCCAGTGAGAATCATTTATTCAGCCCATTCCTCCACTAAATGGATCACAACCTGGAGTTATTCACACCTGGAGTGGAGAGAAAAGCTTGGATATTGATACTCCAAGAGAATAAGATACTGTATTTGTACAGGAGTTTAAAGCACTTGATCACTAAGGACAAAGATCTCTCCAGTTTCTGCAGCCTGGGATGTCCCACCAGAGCCTGCAGTGGCAGATGGGGAAGGGGAAAGGAGCTTCTGCCACCCTGGCTGTTTCAGTGGTGTGCCCTTCTTTCCTGGAGCAGGGTAACAGGAGGGGAGACTGAGATCTGAGGCAGAAGGTGGTGAGGCACTGGCACAGGCTGTCCAGAGCTGTGGCTGCCCCATTCCTGGCAGTATTCAAGGCCAGGCTGGACAGGACTTGGAGCAACCTGGTCTGTTGGAAGGTGTACCTGCCTGTGGCAGGGGGTTGGAACTGGATGAGCTTTAACATCCCATCCAACCCAAACCAGTCTGAGATTCTAGCATCCTCTTTGGGTAGCAATGCCCAGGTAATACTGCTTGCTTCCTGATGTCCTTAAGAAAACTCTAACATCTTCGCAGCTCCTGTGTTTGCCTGCTAAGGAACGTCTGGACCAAGCACCTGTCTACAGAGCTTCATTCTCTCCTGGTCAAGCTAGATTGAAGAGGCGGGGGCCATACCATGACAGGCTTTTAGCAGCTACACATGAACCAAATATATCTGCCCAGGGATGTCTAAAATTGGCTGGACCATAACACTTTCCCGTCTGTGACAGCTTCAAGTATAGGGATGAGGCATGGGGCTGGGGTAGGAAACTCTTATCCTGCCAGTGGAAGTGCTGACTGGAGACTCCTAAAGCCTGGGACACCTTGCTGTGGCTCCTTGCCCTCCTCCACCTACTCATACAGGAATGCACAGGTCACCCTGTGGGGCTGAGCACTGCAGCCACAGCACATCCTTCTCTTCCTTCTCTGTCTTTGGCTCCTTGGGCAGACAGAGGAAAGGGGGCAGGATCCAGCACCCCTCTCACCTGCCAGTTCATGCAGTCACACTGGTGTGCAAAGCAGCAGGTGGAACAGTGATACCACACTGTTGTTTCAGTTGGGGCAAGAGGAGCTGCAGACCTGTGAAACTCTACTTTTGGGTAATGACTGTGTGGAACTGTCTACACAACAATGTACGCAGTGAGACCTCACACTCTCCCAGGACAGGAAATAGAAGACTCCCCTAAAAATGAGCACAAAACAAGACAGAGACAAGGGAAAGCCAAACCCAGCTGCACTGTGGAGATAGATAGTATCCAAAGCAGGAACTCTCCTAAGAGAAATGTGTCTGTAGTTTCAGGGAAGGAAGTACCTTTAAATGCCTCATATCTGAGATAACTTCAAAAGCTCCTTGACTTCAAAGTGAAGACGATGAGGCACCACAGGGCAAGGCCTTCATCTGAGAAGCAGGGGATGTTCTGATCCTGTAAGGATGTGCAGCACACACTTCCCTGAGCTGGCCGGGCTGCTGCTCCAGCAGACCCACCAGCCAGAGCTGGGCCCAGCAAAGTTGTGTTTGCCTTACACTGCAACCTGGCAGAGCCCAGAGCTCCCAGATACCACAGCTCACCACCATATAAAGCCTGGGCAGCCTGTGAGCTGAGACTGTGTGCTCTGCTCTTCAGTTCTGGTGACAGCTCAGGATTCGGTTCACCCCAAACCACTATTTGCTTTTGAATAAAAGCAGATGAAACCATACATGCACAAACACACAGGAATCTGTTTCTGAGCCTCCAGCCCTGCTGTTTCTATGTTTGACACCTCCCCTGGTGCTGCAGAGGGGGTGAATCCAAGCCCACCCAAAAGGCAAATAATAAATATCCATGAACCCAGATAATGCTGCTGGGCAGTTTTCAGTGTGAGACTCTACAAGCTGATCCTCCATCTCAGGTTTGATCAGCTGGCTTGAAGGCTGGAGTATAAAATGGTCCAAAATCCCTTTTGTCAGAATGTACTTCGGAGTTGTGGCTTTGAACCACCCAACCAGCTGTTTTAATATGGCCCCAGGAGCTTACACGGAAGGATACACACATCATAACCCTGCTTGGGAGGTACCTCCTCGATGACACCGAACATTGGTTCCATGATGGGTCTAACCTTTTGCTTCAAAAATAAGCATTACCATATGACATGAACACAGTGTAGGGGAAAAGGAAAGTTGAAAAATAACACCTAAAAATACCTGACTTTAAAAAGTTAGCCCCTCCAGGTTACCAAAGTATAATTAAAAGGATGTAGCAGTTGCTGGCTTTGAGATGCCTTTGGTCCAAAAGCATTAGGATTCAATTTCTTTGTCTGACCATGTCTCTCAAGCTCTTTTGCTGTTTTTAGTCCTGCTTCTCTCCTTTGTGTTTCCAAGGGTAGATGAGCTCTCCCAGGAACAGCTTCTTGCAGAGAGATGTCCAGGAATCCTTGGGGTAACAGCTGTAGGTTGGCAGCTTGTATGTCTGTACCACGCTACCATATGACAGAGGGTTGATCTGCAAGGAGAAGGAAGAGGGGTAGCAGCAGTGAGAATGTGTTGTAGTAAGATATACAGACAGCTGATGAGGGCAAGTTTAACTTTTGTGTAGCACTGGCCTCTTAAAACATCCATACTGCTACTCACAAAGAATCCCTCTCTGTCTAGCTAAAGCCGTATAGCCTTGTACAGCATCTTGAAACATGAACAAATAAAGCTTGGCAAAGGAGTACTGTTGGAATAACTTTCCAGCAGAGAAGCAGGCACAAGCAGCAGCAGGATTTGGGAGTGATGCTCATTACAAGAGGGAGTAGAATTGTCACTTTTTGAGTTAGGAGGTTGCAGAAGGTAGAGGGATGGAGACCTCCCACCACCACCAGCAACACTCCATTGGGGTGCACCACAACTCTTAGGAACTCCTGTAGAACACACCAGTTAAGCCGTAGCTGTTATGAACCTACTGCTTCAATGTGCCCTTGGCCCACAGCTATGCTTTAAGTTACCCCTGGTAGCACCATATATCCTCCCCATGGAATGGAGACCAAGCAGACAGGATCCATACCATGCAATGCCACTTTAAGGCTCCTTGACTGAGTTAAAATTAAATTTGATGTCAATCACCATCCCAAGAATGACCATGTCTGGAGTTTCTGTCTACAAACCCCCATGGCCTCTGATTATCATCACAAAGTTGCTGTATTGACCTTCAGAAGCTGGGGGAGGCAGGCAGACATGTTACCTAGACAAGAGGAGACAGAAGCACATCAGATGCAGGAAAACACTCCAGTGAAGCACTTCAGGGTAGTCCAGAAGATTGAGCCAGTCTGGCCAACATCTGATGCATGAAAAGGATGCACAGCAATAGACTGTCTTCAAAAAAGTAAACAGATGACACAGAAATGGTGGCTTGCAGAAAACAGCCCACAAGAGATGCCAAAGTGAGCCTTACAGTGCTTGGACAGGGAGGAGAAATCAAAGGACATCCTCCTCAAGCGAAAGGGCCCAGCTAAGCTGGACCCAACCAAGCAGCTGTGTGAAAGAAGTCTATAATTCACAGTAGAAAATCCAGCCACAAAAAGGAAAGAGACAGCAAAATCCAGGCAGACAGTCACTACTTTGTCGAGAGCTGAATATTTATTCTGCCCACTGAGGAGCAACCACTTTTCTGGGAGTTTGCTTGTGCCACCAGCTTGCTCCAGCTATCTGGTACTCATGGAGCAGGGGGATGAACTCAGAGAGCCCGCAAAGGCAGAGCTCTGGGAAAGGGTGATGAAGCAAAGATGTTGTTAGAACATTATGAATGTCATTATGGGACATTCTGCGTGACTGTAACTGACCTCATGCATTGTGGTCATAGACAGGTAGCATTGAAAAATAAAAAAGAATAGAAGAAATAGAAAAAGACCAAAGAAACCTGTCCCTAAACCAAACAACAGTGAAATCTGAGTGACTATTTCTGCCTGTTTCCTCAGCTGTAGGCAAACCAGCATGTTTTAAGTGCAAACATGCTGGGGGAGGATGGGAACTGCTGCTCTACAAGGGAGATATACAGCGTGTGTTCCTTTAACTATCAGCTACCTGGGCTGGAAGGTTTGGACACAACATTTCTCCTTGAAAACCATCCAAAAGCAGAGTGGTGATACTGCTGCTGATGAAATAACAGGAGATAGTTTTATACCCAGCACAACGTATATGTCTGCATCCCCCATTGTAAGTGCAAACAGACACCACAAAAAAGCAACCATCTATTAGCCAAGTGGCAATATCAATTTATTTTATGCCATTTCTGTAGTCAAAAGCCATAATATAACCCTGATATAATAGACATCCTTTGTTCTATAATGGAGCTGTTCCCTTTGCCCTTCCTCCTCACTTTCAAAGCAACTGCTGAAGAATCTAGCAAAAGTTATTACAGATGAATCAAACTCGTCATGTCTTCTCACTGGGCTGTCAGTTCACTTGAGACACACTGCCAGGCAATCCTCTTCTTGCACACCAAAATAAATGATTTTAAACACTACTGACAATACTGAGCTATGGAAGACTTCCTGGAAAAAATGAAGGAGCACTTGGAATGGAAATATCCTCCTCTGCCTCAAAAGCAGCATTAATGATTTCTAATCCATTACCAGCACCCAAAGGACAGTTGTGAATGTATCAGTCACCTACAGCTTGGATCAGTTGGGGCACAGGTCCATGCAAACAGCCTTCCTGCCATTAATCATGGCTTCAGAGAGCCACCATATGGGCAGGGAACAAAGCCACTGCAAAACTTCTTGAGAGAGACATCATCATGTACCAGAAATAAGAATTTTAGCCTATCATTTAAAAATAGGCTCTTTAGATTGTCCTCTCACAAGACCCATGAGAAAGTTCAGCAGGGTTTCTGACACAAACCCATTTTTCATTTTCGCCAGCGCAAAGACAGAGAATAAAGTGCATTTACTGACTCTTTGCTCATTATTATTTGAACAGAAGGCCTAGAGAGACATCAGCTAAAGCACTTCACCTCTTAAGATGATGCCTTACGCTATATTCTAGATAGCAAATGGATCTTTCTGCAGTGGTCCAAGGAAAATTCATCATGTTCCTATGACTCACTGGCTCTGCTCTCTAAGCTGTGATCTTTTTCCTCTGGAGAAGCTACCCACCTCATTTCACAAACACACAGATGCCAAATTTTCTGCTCAGCAGCTCCTGTGCCTCTTCTTTGGTGTCTGGTTTCCTTTTTCTGGAGTCTTTTGGCCATGGAGAATGGCAGATTTTGGTTCTCATACCACTACCCTCCCCAAAGACAGTAACTGGGAAGACAACATGCTTGGGAAATGCTCGTTTTGCCCTAGAAGACATCTGTTGAAGGAATTCCCTTTTGAATTGCTGCTAGCTGGTGTGCTGCTTCCATGCTAACCTGACCTCTGCTGAAACAGGGCTGGACCGCGGATGGAGAAAGAAAAAGAACTGGGAACAGTAAATTTCCTCCCACACCCCCCCCAGCATCCAAGTGTTTGTTATAAATTCTATACACCCCTTGCAGCCTCTCCTCCTGGGATGCAAAGAGCAAGAACAGCGACCCTGTGGTATTATGCAAAGTCAGGAAATGGAACCTCACAATGAGAATTTCACTGCTGCCATCACACCATTTCTTTCCTTTAGCATCTCTGGTGATAGAGCATGGAAATGGGAGGTTACAAAAGCACAGGTAAGCTTTTCCCATGCTCCTTGACAGAGCAGCTAAGGAAAACAAGAGGAGAGGCCCCTTCCTCTCTTGTCTCACCCAGACACTCATCCTGCCAGCATCACGGAACAGCTAAGGCCTTTAAGCGCAAAGAAAGATCTTTTACTGGTCCTTCATTCTGCATGGCTTAGCTGCTGCCTTTTGCTTCCCCCAGTGTTCAGCAATTATTAAGACGAAACTGAACAGAGCCAGGAAGGAAGCTGATAACTACAAGAACTCTTACTTCCAGCAGTAACAGAGTACCATGTCTCTCGTATCTTTTACATTTCCTTTCACACCATGCAGGACTCTCTAAACGAAGGTCTCAAGCAGGTTATTAGAAAGGACAGAAAGCAGCAGCCAGTCATTGCAATGTGAAACATACTTCCCTTGTTTCAGCATTTTACAGCTGAAATATTTAAGTAGGACCTTTCAGTCGGGCCAGTTTCAGAACTGCTACAGAAAGGAGAAGGACCTTGGGGATGGTCTGAGTGATGCCTGCAGCAGGGAATGGCACAATGGCACACGTGGCTTACCTGCATAAGGAGGCGAAGAGGTTTTCCATCCTGCTGCTCAAGGACTCTGAACTTCACACCAGCTGAAATGAAACAAAACAAGGAAACCAAATCCATGCTTGGAAGAAAAGTCATGCCATTTGCTGCTCAGCTCTGCTGGCTGAGCACTGATTTCCCAGAAATGGAGCCTTAATCCTCTCATAATTTGTGAACCCTTATAGGATTTTCAGCAGGAAGCATGGATCCTCTTTTTGTGGTTTTAAGAAAGACAAAATGTGTTTCTCTTAGCTCCATTAAAAGCAGCTTGAAAACACAATCCTAAAGCTAGAACAAAGCCTAGAAATCAGCTAGCCAGGCCTAATGATGACAAAGGGACTGGAAAAACCTTTCTCTTTTCCCAGACTTCTATATGAATGGGGCCTCCACGTAAATCGCAGGCAGAGAACTCACCTTGAATATGCGCTCATGTGGATATAGCACGTGCAAATCACTCCCTCTTTCAGACTGAGGGAGGAAAGAAATGGCCTAGGCATTAAAAAAATGGCCTAGGCATTAAAAACAGCTCAAAGCAATCACTATTAATCCCAGCATTCAGATGTTTCTAACATGCTAACAACCCCATCAACATCACATTTATATTTCCTCCTGGATTTGCTACATTCCCAGCACTGTAAAGATAAATCGGAAAGCTTTGGATTCCAGCAGTGATATAGAGCACGTGAACATTTAATACAGTGTTTCAAAAAAGGTAACAACTCGGACTAGAGAGGCATTTTGCCTTGCAAGGTCTCAAATTCCTTCACAGAAGTAAAACCAATCCATCTTTTGCAAACCTGAACCAGCCAATGTGTCCCTATTATTCCTTTCTACAGGTAAGATGATGAGGCAAGAGTAATGAAGTGATCTCCACCAGATCAAACAGCGGCTCAGGAGTACACATAGAAACAAAACTCTGTGTGAGCCCCATTGCTATAGTATCTGCGTAACTCCTCCATATTCAAAGCCCAAACTTCTTACCATTTTCTTCCAGCTTTGAATTAATTAAAACCATGCAGTTTACTCCTGGGAAAGAATGCTCTTGTCTAGCAGAGAGATCTGGTTTAAATCCTCTCTCCACATCATAAAGCATTTTCTGTATAAGAAAGGAAGAATTTATCTGCATTCTGCTGCACCACATTGAAACATGGGCTTCCACAGTGGCTTCAGAAAGATGTTTGAGCACCCTGGGTCTCAATAAACAAATGTGCTGGATGATAATAAGTGCTGAAGGTGATTCATTGAGTTTTGGCTAAGAGGAAGTGTCTAACCCATTCCAGCAACTACTCTTCAGGAAGGTAGTGTGTCACAGAGAGACAGAAACAAGTGGGCACTGAAGTTTCAGGTCCATCAGAGCAGAAAACCTTGCTTCTGTCAAGGCCACACATTTCCCTTCTAGAGCTGCAAGACAACAAACTCTTAGATTATCTAATTGTTCGAGAGTTCTTAAACTTCTAATAAAATACATGCACATAAAGGACACAAATTTGGCTTAGAATGACCTGTGGATCACTACAAAGCTCAGGAGTCTGCACAGGAAAAGCAGGAAAGATCAATCTACCACAGATTCCTCTAAGAGAGAAGAGTCCTAAACTATTCCATGACTGCCATCCAGCTCCAGAGCTCAGGGTTCTGCTTCTTCTGTACACAGGAGAGTTCAGGACAGGAACCCATTTGCTTTGTTTCACGTGTCAGTGCACTAAAGCAAGCTCACTGTTTGTTTGGACTCCAGTAATTATGGAGACACCACTAGGACATGTCCTACAGAACCATGACAAAACTGGCCCCCAAATCTGTGAGGTGAATATTTTTTAAGGTCCCTTCCAACCCAAACCAGTCTGTGATTCTATGACTTGATCCTCAGGTTCTTTCCTGCCCTTCCTGTATCTTTCTATTCAGAAGCTACCCACTGCTTCAATGCTTTGATCTATTGCATCAAAATAAAGTCATAATGTAAAAACCCTTGAAGTTCTGCACGTGCAGTGCTGAAGGACTTACCTGCGAGTCTGTAGGATCTGCAGAGCCGAAGGAGGATTGAATAAAGAGGCAGAGAGTCAATCAGGTCCACCAGCAAGTGTATGAGGCCTTGCACAATCACCACCAGCAAACGGAGCTGCAGAGAAACAGTTTAGTAAGAAACTCTGTGACAAACAGGAGATTTGCAAATTGGATGCTGGAGAGGGACCCTTCATCAGGGACTACAGCGACAGGACAAGTGGTAATGAGTTTAAACTGAAACAGGGGAAGTTTAGATTAGACATAAGGAAGAAGTTCTTCCCTGTGAGGGTTCTGAGGCGCTGGCACAGGGTGCCCAGAGAAGCTGTGGCTGCCCCATCTCTGGCAGCGTTCAAGGCCAGGCTGCACAGGGCTTGGAGCAACCTGGTCCAGTGCCTTGCCTATGGCAGGGGGTTGGAACTGGATGGGCTTTAAGGTCCCTTCCCACCAAAGCCATTCTACGGTTCTATGAAATTCAGAAGCTGATGCGCAGTTTGACATTGTTGAATGCTAAGATAAATGTTCTGTGGTAAGCAAAAGCTTCCCAAAGTGGGTTGGATGTCTGGAAGTGCTGGGCAGCCAGACTCTGCACAAGGTTCCTTGACAACCTTAGCTGAAGGGTTTAACTGGAACAAAGCTCTTATGGCTGTAGAGGCTGTGACTTGCAAGGACATGAGAGCTAATCCACTTCCAATGGTCATAGTCTGAAAGGGAGAATTCAGGCTCCCATTACTAGTCACCCCCATCACTGTGCGACAGTGAATGTAAATTCTCTCTCCAACAGTGAACTGAAGCAGCTTATTTCTGCCTGAAGAAATCCCATGTAGAGCCTCTAAGCAAGGGCCCAGCAGCCAGGAATTAGCTTCCTGCTCAGTGTGTTCTGTCCCCTGAGTAAAGCACCACCTTTTGTCAGACTGCATTTACTTTTGCTGCCAAGCTCATCTGAAAAGAGAGAGCTCAAAAAAGGGCTTTAAAACCGTGTGATGGCCACTGTCTGTGGAAAATTTTGCTCTAGGCAGGCCTCAGAGAGGAGTGGTTGTACTGCGGGAATATGAGAAAACTAAAGAAGCCCAACCATCTGAGCAAAGCCTGGCTGAAAACATTTAACAGAGCCAGTTAATTCCCTGAAAAAAAAAAGTTCTGGATCAAACTAAAGGGGCCATCACCCCAGACGTGGGATGGATTAATGATTTCCAAGTGAAAGAACAGCTTGTCCCACTGACCAGGATTTGCTGGAAATTCCCTTTGTAGAAACAGAAACACATATTCCATTGCTTGGCCTACATGGCCTGTGTGAGAAGCCTTCCTGGGGCACCCAGATAATTTATATCCTCTTTGTGGATGACAATAAATGACAAGGAAACACTTATTTTAAGATCTCAGAAGACAGCATATGATTAGCTTCAAGGGTTAAATCTTACCAGGGTAAACACCAAATAATAGAGTGCAGTTGTAGGCAGGAGGAACAGCAGGATTGTGAACAGCAAAGTGCCAATAAATAACTAGGAAGAAAAAGAAACACAATTATTAGAGAGCAATGGCAAAATCATATAAAAGAGAAATAGAAGAATAGAAAACTGTGAGGTAAGGAAAGTTTGCAAGGCTCCCTCACATGTTTTTTTAGCTCCCTATGTGAGTAATGCTGTTACCTTAGAATCATAGAATCATAGAATAGTTAAGGTTGGAAAGGACCTTAAGATCATCTAGTTCCAGCCCTCCTGCTATGGGCAGGGGCACGTCGCACTAAGCCATGCCACCCAAGACTCTGTCCAACCTGGCCTTGAACACCGCCAGCAATGGAGCATTCACAACTTCCTTCAGCAACCCATTCCAGGGCCTCACCGACCTTAGAGTACAGAACTTTCTCCTTATATCCAGTCTAAACTTCCCCTCCTTAAGTTGGAACCCATTACCCTTTGTCCTATCACTACAGTCCCTAATGAAGAGTCCCTCCCCAGCATCCCTATAGGCCCCCCTGCTATGAGGTCTCCATGCAGCCTTCTCTTCTCCAGGCTGAACAGCCCCACCTTTCTCAGCCTATCTTCATACATCAGGTGCTCCATCCTCTGATCATCCTCGTGGCCCTCCTCTGGGAGGAGAATATTTTCAGTACTACTTCTCTCACTGGGGCTTTTTAGAAGGCCCCCTATTATAAGAGGATGTTTGGAAAGATAAATAAGTTGGATCCTGATTTTTTCCTTTACACACAATACTCAAGGTTTCCTATTTCAGGCCAGCTTCCTTAGGAAACAAGACTTAATTTTGTCCACTCCCCATCCCATGAGCTTTAGAGCCATTGCTCAGTTTTTACCAGACAAGTGTGGAAGGGTACAAAGAAGCAGAAATTTGGTAGGGTATTTCGTGGGAAACTGAGATGTATTTTTGTTCCTCCTTGTTTTAACACCTGGTGAAGAGCTGACAAAATCTGGTTGCTAAATATTGTCAGCAGGAGTTCTGCCTCTTTCAATGGCAGATACTGGGATGGGAGAAGCAGCATTTTGAAGATGAAGGAGAAAAATCCCTAGGAAAGCAGGTGTCATGAGCTCCGCTGCCCACAGAATGAGTTATTTTTACTCTGGGACAGCCCTGTTGGCATAAGTCTAGCTAATTCCAACTAGGAGAAATGCAGATTTATGACAAATAGGGATCCTGACTCTTCAGTTTTCAGTCACCTCTTCCAGAATAGAGAGCACAGGAACACAGGGCAATGCAACAACCAGATCATGCTCATGGTATATTAGGAAAGAAAATAATCCACACAGCCATGTCACAGAGGTGGATCAACATCCCAGCTTCACACATGTAACCAAAAATAGATCACAACCCAATCTGTTCCCTTCCCAGGAGTTGTTCCTCCTTCCTCTGTCATTCCACTACAGTTTATTAACATTTCCAAAAGTCTTTTAAGGTCTACCTTGAGTGTCTCTTCCCACCCAGGACAACAACATCATTCCCACTGGCCTCCAGAGCAGAAGGATGAAGCCTGAAGTGCCAAACCAATTCTCCTTAAAGAACACAGGGACCAAGCACTGACGCAAACTGTGTTCCTGGCACAGTTTGGCTTTTCATCACCAAAGAGACAAAAAACCAGTTCCTCCACTGTGGTGTGAGAAGGTTGAATGGAGCAAGAGGCTCTGGCCCTGGAAGTTACCAAATATTATAGTATTATTTTAGTGAAGTTTGCAACTGCAAACGTGGAGCAATTGAGGCTTTGCTGAACTCTTACTTGGCATTTCAGAAATTAAACAGAGCTCACAACATTTGGCAAAATCCTACCTCTGCTGCTCAAGTGAGAACGTGTGGGCTCAACTCCAGCAAAACATGAATGGAATGGGGCCTTTGAATAGACACGCTGGCAAGTCTGTTACTGTGGCAACACTGCTGGGCTCCACTTGTACACTGCTCCCTCCCAAGAAACCATCCCCTGCTCCCAAGCTGTGAGCATCTGCAGCGCCACAGCTCACCAGGGTGTCTGAAGGTGCTCAGCACTTGCTAGAATTAGGCCCCTTGAACAGGCAGAGCAGTGCAGGTCTTGCTGCAGAGCACAAGCATTTGAAGCTCTGTGCTCAGCTCTGGGACAAGAGGGACATGGAGCTGCTGGCGTGAACCCAGAGGAGACCATGGAAATGCTGTGAGGGCTGGAGCAGCTCTGCTCTGGAGCCAGGCTGAGAGAGCTGGGCTGGTTCAGCCTGGGGAAGAGAAGGCTCCTTAAGGGGAGACCTTAGAGCAGCTCCAGTGCCTGAAGGGGC
>JAOEHY010024463.1:0-30566 GCA_025447955.1 Psilopsiagon aurifrons
GGAATGGGGAGGAGGAAGCAGGTTTGATAGATGGCCTACAATTTGGCACATATCTAATTCAGAATGACAATCAGTATTTCTGCAACCATGGCAAGAATCTGGCTCTGAAATAAATTTATGGAAACTTAAAAAGCATCATTGGGAGCATGCACAAAATGTTCCCTTCATCTTTAAAAACAGACATGATGCAATAGTCTGAATGGTCCCAGATTGGGATCTTGCAAAAACCACAGAATGTGCTTAGCATTAAAAAAGGGACAAGTGTTTCTATCCAACTTCATGCTGCCAGAACAGTCCATACAAATTACAGCATTAATAAATTTAATTTACTTTTTTGTGTGGACATTTTAGTCAATACAAAAAAAAAAAATAATTGATGACTGAAAAGCGTAGACAGAAATCCTTATGCAGTGGATTTTTCAAAAGCCATTGTAAAGGCAAATATTCAAGGGCACCCAACAATCTCATTCAGATAGCTTTAAGAAGATAAAATTGCTTCATTAGCTCAATTATGTTCCAAAAGTTCAGAGATCAAGTCCTCTAAACATCCATTTGTAACTTGAATTTAGAAGGATTTAAGCATATTTTGAGATGATGATTTAAATCAACGCGGCTCACAATACTTTAGATCACAATAAAACAAGGTTGAAAAGTGAAGACACGTTCTCTAGATTACTTACTTCAAACTGGTCAGAGCAAGGCTAACCAGTGAGATGATTCAAATCATCTCACTGAAGGCACTGCCTACCTTAAGTTTTGAAAGTCTTCAAAGAATGGAAAGAAAACAGCCACCCTGGGCACCTTTTCTGCTACTCAACACTCATAGTAATCTTTCCCCATTATATCTAATAGGAATTACCATTGTCCTAATTTGCAGCCACTGATTTATATTTTTTCACTTTGCCTCCAAGAAAAGTGTGTCTTTCTCTTCTCCAAGCTAAACAAACTCCTTGCTCACTATATTTACCAGCCTCCTAACCACACTCAACTTTATACTTTGTTGGCATCCCTTTTGCATTTGATCGGAGGGAGAAGCAAAACCAGACACTGAGTTTTAGAGACAGCCTTGTGAGTGCCAGGTAGTGGGAAATACTCACTACCCATGACCTGGTAGCTACTACCCTGCTTGTGCCGTCTACTAGACAATGAGGCTGCTCTTTCCTAGATGCAGGATTATGCATTTATCTTCTTGGAATTGCGGGTTCCTGTTGGCCCATTCCTCCAGTACTACTGCAGCACCTCAACCATTCCCTCCTAATTCACTATAAGGTTTTTTTAGGTACTTGAACATAATGTTGAACATTTGAAGAAATCAGGCTCCATGAGCATCCATATCAGCCTATCTTCCTTCTTCGCGACCAAAAGTTCTTCCTCTGTACTCCCATTCGTTTGAAACATGCCAGAACAGCAGCATTTCCAAAATAAAAGCTGTACTACTTTTTTTTGCAGAGTCAGCACTGAAACTTCCAAACAGCAGTCCTCCCTAAGCAAAAGATGTGAGGACCGCCCCAGTGTTCTTACTCATTAAACCTGATGGTTGGCTAATCACCAAATATGCAGCTTAGAAACAGCTACAGAATGTGCTGTGTCTTGCAGAGCTAATTGATAATAACACAGAACAATCGGTATTTGAAGAATTCAGGAAGGGAGCAGAGGCCTTATGAGGGTTATGAAAAGCTGTCTGGGGCAAGGGATACCAATGGCTATGAGAAGAAGACAAAGTACCTCAACCTAAATTCATAAAAAGCTAACCATACCTCTACCATTTTCAACACATTCACTTGAATTAGTAGTTTGGATTTCAGAAACATGAAGGAAATCCTTTTGACTATCCCCAAATATTTCACAACTACCAGGCATAAAGCTGGAGACCCAACTATCCACATAAAAAGTAATATCAAGAGGAGAGAAAAATCAGCAATATAACCTCAGCTTTTTAAAAAACACAGTTCAGGGTTTACCACTTCAATCACTGCTCAGTACTGCAAAAGCATGAAACAGCAGTACACAGCAAGACCCAGCAGCTCTGTCTTGATAGAGAATCAGCAGTTGTCTTGCTGCATGGAGACGGCAGGCTGTGTCTTATCCTACTGACACCATATCTCATTTCATAAAGAGATTTATTTTATCTGCTCTGCATACAGCCTGAGGTTTCCTGTTACTAGTTATCTACCAGGGCAAATTTTCTTCTACTACCCTCACATTAGAAGCCATTTACATTACAATCCGTATATATATTTTATGATTCACTCTCACCAAGGGTGCATCATTAAGATTGAAAGAGCAAAACAAAATCAGCATCTAGTAAGATGATGAATACATCAAAATTAAAGGAAGTTATTTTATGCACTCTCTGTTGTGCTTTTACTTATAAGAACCATACTGTTAATTCACACACAGCCCCATAGCTCATGCAGCTACAAGAAATGCCTTCAAGCTCTTTCAATTTGCAAAGGGCTGCATCCAAGACTGTTTCTAATTTTCCCACTCGCAGGCACCACACCTTCATGTCTACAGGAGACCAACTCCCCTCAGCACTTCCACTGCCCCCATTTCAGAGTGGCATCTTATTTTACTGGGCTGCGGAACAGCACCAGCTATGATAAACACAAAACGAAGTGTTGCTTGGGACACTGAGGTTTTAAACAAACAGTTCATGTCTCTCTCTTCAGATAGTCATCTGAAACTTTGCCAGTGCTCCCAGGCAGCTTGCAAATCTAGCTAAATTTGTATGAAGTCTTGTACTAGAAACTCTGAACCAAAGAATATTGTTCACTTAACCACTTTGGAAATCAAACAGATGGGCTTTGCTTTTCAGGAGTGGTTGCTTTAGTCATTTACAGAAAACAGAGTTTCTTATAGCAATTCCAACAGTCTGAGGATAAAACAGTCTGAGGATAAAATGACCCTGCATGCTCTCTCCCTACTCATTCACATACCACTGCCTCTTCCCTTATGCTCACAGCTATGCTGCTCCAGGGTGTGCCTGTTTAGTTTGCTGCCAAATTAGCCAGCTGGTTCCCTTCCATTTGAATTCAACTCTGGACAGTGTCTTGAACTAGATCATCCCATGGACACATGATCACTAAATCTGCCAAAAGGGAAGATTAAAGAACGTAATGAAATGGGCATCATCCAAGAGACTGACCATATCAAGAAATGATGGATCTAACACTTCCCCCTAGCAGTTTGTTTTAGTACTTAATAACTTCCCCAACAGAAATATTTAGATATTAAGATGGTGCAAACAGCAATATAATTTACCTTATGTTTTAGGCAAGCTTATTCTAGTTAATCTTGCATTTATTGATTCATGACAGTACTAAAAAGCCTTCAAGTGATGGGAACATTAAAGTACAGCCCAACTGCAGAAAATCAGGAAGGACAGAGACATATTTTTTACTGTATTCAATTGTCTTCTCAAAGAACACACATTCCTGAGGATAGCCAAAACCCACAGAAATACAAAAAGCACCTCAATAACAAGATCTAGCTGTATATAGGCTATTTGCCTTTAAAAGGTATCATTATACCAATTAAAAAAAAATAATAATTTAGAGGCACAGTTTAAAAAAGATGCTCAGTTGGCTTAAAATGGACGGGGGAGGATGACAATGAGGTTTAAAAAAGGCATTTTAAAAATCAGGAACAAGAAAGCTGTGAAATAATCAGTTTACAGGATCCTAAACACTTAGGGAGAGCAGTTAACAGACACTCAGAAGAAAAATAAATAAATAAATAGATCTCAGTTTCAATCTAATGCAAGGTAACTGAAGGCTAAAATGGAAAAGCAGCAGCACCCTTCATTCCCTGGCTCATGAAATAAAGTCCACCCTCTTGCACAGGAGCTAATGGCCGTACAGATTAAGGTCATTCAGACGACCGACATGACAGCAAACCTGGTACAAGGGCTTCTTCCACACCAACCAGCTTGTCCGCTCTTCCCACAGACTCATGATCGCTGGAGCCATGGCAAACCAGGAAAAGGCACCACAAAGCTTGGGCGCTTTTTGGTAGCAGCCAAAAGTTATCTCTGCTGAAGCACAGGGTGAAACTGCACCACAAGATGACTTCAGGAGAAGAGAGATTACATGCAAAGCAGCCTCAAAAATTCTGTTGTAACTAAAGATAGAAGTTCGGAGTTGAGCGATGCAATTCTCCTTTCCTAGCGAGTAAAAACTTCATGAAACTAGCAGTTTCATTTCTTCAAGCAGCAGAGACGGAGACTTTTCTCCCCTTAGCCCCAAAGATACATTAAATGGAAATTACTTGAATATGCTGAGAAGTTTTCTTATTGTTCTGTTTTTGTACTTTCCTGAAATGAAGAAACAATGCAGCTTGGAGGAGAGTAGTGGGGGAGGATAAGTAGAATTAAGGTAAACTGGTTTGTTTCTTACAAACCCACAACTGAACTAAAGGGTAAAATTGGAAGATAATAATTTCTATAAGTCAGGACTTTAAGACTGCTGCTAATGTGCTGTGGGTGACGCTGCAGTAAGTAGCATCCTCATCCTTCTCCTGCTTCCATTCACTCTTCTTACAACCATCAGCTTAGCCTCATTTCTGGAGAGCCAGCCTGGCTAAAAACCAACCCAGGAAGAAGGGAAAGTTTTGAAAGATTCAGTTTGTAGAAGCAAGGGAAGAGGACAATACTCACTAGCCAGAGGCAAAGGGGGAGACTTTATTTCCTCACCAGCTTAAATAGATCAGGCTACATATACAGTCAAAAACTTCTGACTAAGGCTGACCACTTAGTAATTCTATCCAAGAGGTAGAAACTGACGACTTGAGTCTTCTTTAAATGGCAAGTCAGGCAATTTTCCAGGAACTTAGGCAAAACTGCCTTTCTTAAAACTAAAATAAGGATCACTAATAAGTCCAGTCCTCAAAAATCTATTCACAGCAGCCAAGACTCAGATGCTAAAGAAGAAAAAACAGAAAAAAAAACAAATTAGGTTACTTAGTACTGCTTAACTCAAAACCATTCACATATTCATCCATTGTCAGAAAGTATTATGTTCATGGCTGTTTAGGTCCTATTATGAAAAGAGCTTAAGTCATTTAAATAAATTAAAATAATACTTTATCTGTTTGAAGCAATAGCAATGATAAAATTAATGTTGAGTTTCTTTCACAATAATGTCAAATTTAAAAATCAAAGTTTATAATCACAAAGCTCTTCAGGACTAAGGCACACAAGCAGACAAAGCTCTGCTTCCTTCTCCAGAGACCAGTGGAGAGCTCCAACTCAACTCATCACAAGTCAGCACTGTCCACATTGCTGAAATGGTTCATTTTTTTTCAATAATTCAAAATATTAGATTCTAATGTTTTCCACTGACAGAAAATCCTGCCTAATGCCTTGAGCATGTTATAGGCAATATATATTCCTTTAAGAAAAGTTAACTTTATATGCTAAATGACCTCATATTATATTCTCTCCAGTATAAATCACCCCAAAAGGGGAAAGATTTAACTCATTGGCAGACAGACCCATACCATGACTTCTCCTACAGCCTGATTTAGGACTCTGGTAGTGGCACACATTAATTTTTTCATGAAATGCAGATACACTGTTCAAAACTATCTACAGAGCTTTGTTCTCTTCATTCGAGATTTGTGAAAAAACTATTTCATACTGATTTTAAATAAAGAAAGTCAATTCTGCATACAGCTAAAGCAATAAAACATAAACCCACTTAAAAAGCCTTGCTGTCACTGAAAGAAAGTAAACAGCTGTGCCACAGCATTATTCAAATGAATTCAAGTTTACACTAAGAAACATAGAATAACTTAGGTAGAGAGGAACAGACAGAGGCCATCTAGGTGAACATATTTCTCAAAGGAAAGCTACCATCAAAATGAAATCTTTGGTATGCTTTTATTTAATATAGCAAGGGAACCCTCTAGAGAAGAGGTGACTGAACAAGCAGTTTTAGGTTCAGTCCTGTTAACAACCACTGTGACAGGACAGCTAAGGGTGATGCATGAGCAGGGTTACACTCGCACCATCCTGGCAACAAAGTTATGTAAAATTATTTCTCATCACTGCATGTTCAAGACAGTAAGGGACAGCAAGTTATAGGTGTCCCCTTCATAGCAAGCAGGGCACATCCTAGATATGTAGTAAATTCACAAATCAGAATAGAATTTAAGAACCTAAGTCATTCAAGCACCTTCGTTGCTACTCTTTCTTAACAAATAATTATTAAGCAACTAGGTTAGGGAAATACCAGACAAGCAGTCATATGTGACAGCATCTCCAAGGAAGCAACATGGATGGGAAGAATAGAGCAATGACAAACAGACTGGAACAGACCAGGAAGCCGCCTCACTTAACCCCAGACAGTTCAGTGCTCTGGACCACACATTTCCTGTGTCTATGCAATAAAAAGTCCACTATGGGACAAAAAAAAAAAAAAAAAAAAAAAAAAACACAAAAAAAACAAAAACCAAAAACACACAACAAACTAACACAGGCAGAGTGCAGAAAGCCAGTGAAGGTGGAAAGATTTAAAGGACCTAGCTGAAACAGAAATTCTAAGAACTGTTCGGACAACAAAAGAAGTCAAGACAGGAAATTAAATTATACCCCTGCATAATGTTGAGTCTTAAATAACATGCAGAGTCCTGAACAATTCTCCACAACAAGAGGAAAGTGCTGATAAAATGAAGATAACCATCCAGTAAAAGTAACCAGCACTCAGAATGGCTGGCAGAGGAGGAACATAGATGTAGAGAGTCTGTCAGTTTGAAGCAACCAATCATCCATCATTTCTCAATAAGCAAAGGAAGAACAAACAGCAGTTTTGGGGGAAAAAAATCTCATGCTGAAAAGATGTATTTCCCACACACCCCCCATTCATGCTAAACAGACTCTCACTAACACAAGTAGCTGTGGAGGGTAAGAGCCATGTTTTTCTTTGTCCCCCTTTGAACAACCTCCTAATGGTCCATACCCACCCATAAACAGGCCTGGTGAAGCTATAACACCTTTGAGCATGTCCATTAATTATTAATTACCAGACCATGTTTTTTTATTTTACATATAAAATAAGAACGTTCCATGGTGGATCTGCTTTCCATATCATTTTCCTCCCTACCTGCCTCACAAACAGGACTCTCAGCCCAGCAGCTCTTACATTCTTGGGAAAAATATAGAAAACCAGACCTGAGCCGACAGAATCACTCCACCTTTTCATGGTATTTCTCCTCTATCTTAACCCAAACCCAGCATCCATCAACTGCTCCCAGTTACTGTAATTAGGTTTCCCAGCAACTTAGTCAGCTTTCCTCCAGAGGCCAACTTTCCCTTACCATTTTGTCTAGAATTGAAAAAAGCGGTAAGAAAGCACTTTGCTCACCACTGCCTGTACAAGAATAGCTGGTATGTCAACATTAGGCTCATCAAGTACTCTGGTGCAGAAGGGTTGTAGTAACTTCTACTTCTAAGTAATTTTTTTATTTTTTATTTTCTGGTAATTTACTGCGGATGAAGATCAATATACATCACATCTTACTTATTTCTTGGTAAAAACAGTAGTGGAAGGACCCTTCAGCTATCCTATCCCATGAGAATGTTTGGAGTGGATTGTTTTGGGGCACCGAAGGTTTGTTTCAGTTATGTCGTTGGTTTGGGTTTTTTGTTTGTTTGTTTGTTTTTTAATCAGCAAACCTTGAAGTAACATTTTAACTGGATCTTGTAATACTGCTCCCAGAAACTGAAACAATGTGTCACTATCTCTGTAACATGTTAAAAGTATCCAGTCTGCTTCTGAAAACACTGTAGACCTCTATTGTCAAACCAAAGTGAAGAAAGGAAAAAGCTTCACACAAACCTCTCAATGAACTTACTAAGTAGCTTCTATACACCTAATATATTTACATATATTTACACTCAGACTGTTAGCAATGAATAAATGTGTGGCTTCTTAAAAGTATTCCAAAGCTATAACATTTTCTAAAGATAAAATGAAGCAAATTCGAACATACTCATGGGAAACACAAATCAAAGCTTGCACAAGTTTTGGAAATTAAGAAAAAGTGGAGGCAGCAAACGCATGTAGCTAAGAAGATACTATCAGAAGCCTGGTAGATTTCAGTGTACTAATGTGGAAATTTATCAACTGTTGCTGGGATAATTCATTCTTAGTTGTGAAGCCATAGAAAAAAATAGCTGAACACTGCAAATTTAGCTCAACCTTCCTGTTAACATGCAAGTTAGTCAAACAGTTTCTCAAGTATAATTAGGAAAAGTAGCTCCTATTGAGCCATAAAAGTAAACCAAACAGGCACTACAAAGCACCAATACAGGCAACTCTACCTCCTCTAATTGGATATCAACCTCCAAGACAGCAAAAAGATATTTCAGTCAAATAATTTTTCCAGAACAACAGAATATTTTTTCCTTCAATTCATCCATTATTCAATAGGATCATGATTTTTCAATGTACGGCCATTTATTGAATCCACATAATTATACTAGTACAGAATGAAAGAATTAAAATGATTGAGCTTAAGCATGTAACTGGGCATTACTAGCACCTTTACACTGTTTAGTGTTTGTCACCTCCAACATCGTCATCATCATCATCCTTTAAGCACCTGAATGACAAGTGCGCTTGCAATGTTAATTCACAGCTACTAGGAGAACATAGAAGAAACCACTCCAAAGCATTTTGTACTTCTGCCTTTCCCCTTCTGGTTCTTCTGGAGTCATGTTGCTCTGTCCTTACTTCTCTGTAGATCTCAGAAACCCTTCAGTTTGCCAGATACCTTGACAGCTCCCCCAAGCCACCTCTTGCATGTAGAATATATTTCATGAGCTGATATTAAAGACAAAAAAACTCTTACCAAGAGCTGGCTCGACCACGATGTAATAAAATAATCAAATAATGACTTGCCAAGGTAAACGCTAGGCCATCACTAAATATAGCGAGCGCAGTGTGCGCTAAACTTTGCTTTTTCCACTTTTTATTTTCAGAGCTATTTTACTGTACATTCCTCCCCACTTTCAATTACAAGACAGTAACACTTAAAGATCTGAATAAAGGATGAAGCCTTCATAGAAAACCTATTTCAAAGGCTCTGGGATCATTCTGCAATTGTTCATAGAGGTTTGCCAGCGCTCTGGCAGAAGCGGTTCTGTAACTGCACATGCACACAAATTGTTATGGTATTAACCACACATGCAATAACAATATTTGACAGAGTTCATGCACCCACTTAATTCACTCACCTCTGGAGCAGTACTAACATGCTCACTACTGTGATCAAGAGAAAGAGAAAGAAGCCACTCTTAAGGATAGGAAATGTAGGGAAAAAATACATAAAACAATGTAATATAGCAATCATTAGTTATAAACAGGACTTGGTCCTTTATTGACAGTCTTACACTGTATTCATAATTGTTTACTAATAATTCAAATAACCCAGACATACCACTTGCAAATCCTCAGGTATTTCACATTTCAGCATTACAGGGTCTGAGTTCAAAATGTTTAATTAGCACATTAAACCTTTACACTTCAGGAACTACCACCGCAGGGCACCACAGTGACCTGGATAGACACTTTTCCATCACAACTAAGAGCATGCAGCTCTCAGAAAAAAAAAAAAAAAAAAAAAAGACAAGCACCACCAAAACCCCCAACTGTAATTCTTACATATTCAGAACACTCACATGCACCATCAAAAAGTGAGGAGGTTAGTTTGCATCAGAACCTAAACCACCTATTTCGCTTTATATTTTCAGACTTCATTTTAACTGTGCTTTCTTCATGTAAGACACCTTTCAGTGAAATCAAGATATGCATTTACAACCAGGAAGTGTTCAGCACTTCACTTAAGCTATTGCTTGATCTGTACAGCATGCATTTCTTCCCTTCTTAGGCCAAGAGGGAGCAAGCAAAGCTATCCGAAACCCAGGTATCCTTCCACTTACAAAACTTAAATGGCACCCAAATGTGGCACACGTTTGCACACAGCAGCACCAGTGCACACACATACACCAGCACAATATACAAAAGCCACTGTCACACATTCTCACACACACCCCTCCAGAAGTACAGGACAGCAGAGCACAGGATGCACCACAAGTGGAAATAAGAGGCAGACGAAAAGATCGGTGAACCTTTTTGGACCACAGTGGGGGAACTCTGTGTAAGGAAAGAGTGGTGTTTTGAGTCGCTTCTTCATACTCCCCTATGCAGACTCTTACTTAAAAATCAGACCCAGCACAACTGATTGTTTCAAGTGTAAACCTGAGCTGGCACATTACCGCAGAATCACAGAACAATCTGAGTTGGAAAGGACCTTAAAGCTCATCTGGTTCCAACTCCCCTGCACGCGCAGGAACACCTTCCACTAGACCAAGTTGCTCAAAGCCCTGTCCACAGGAATACTTTGAGTCATTGTACGCTTGCTTTTAAGTCAACAGCTTGGTGGAGAAACGCATGAAGATGCAGCTCGGACCGATGCTGGGTAATAAAAAAGGCTGGCTTCTATCAGAAAAACTTTTACTCCCCATCAAGCCGCTCCAATCAAGCTCCCTCCAACCAGCACAGCATCAGTGCTCACTACGCGAAGCCACATTCTCCCCACCGAAAACCACACAACTCCCGGGGCTGCACTCCCGTCCCGGGTCCCCACCGCAGCCCCCAGGTCAGGCCTGGCGGGAGACAGCGACCCCGGCCTCTCCCAGCCCCTCCGCCGCTCCTCGTCCCGCTGAGGAGCCGGCGATCACCCGGGCACCTGCGGGCACCTGCCGCCGCCCGCCGCCACTCCTCCAGCCCCGGCACCGGCCGCAGCCTCCTGCCACAGCACCGGCTACCAACCACACTCCTGCCCCAGGGTCTGCCCGAAGCGGCGCTTCCCGGCACCGAAGGTCCGCGCCCTCCCTTCAGACAAAGGGCAGCAGAGATGGCCCCGGGGGAGCGGGAAACGGGGACCCGTCTCGCCGCAGCGGTAAGCCCTTCCCCACTGCGCTCACCCATGCTGCGTCCGCCCGAGCTCGGCGGAGCGGCCCCGGGTCCCACCGACGCGCTCAAGCCGGGCACGGCAGCTCCATGTGTGTCGCTTCGGACACGAAGGGCGCTGCTCCGAGCCACCGGCAACCCGGGACAGCCGCTGCCGCAGACCCGCCCGTCACACCCCGCCACCGCCGCGCCTCGCCTCGCCTCAGCCTGCTCCGGCACCGCCAGCCCCGCCCGCCGCGGGGGTCGCCAAATCCCGCGAGAGCAGAGCGCCACCGCCCCCACGCCGCGCCGCCGTTGCCAGGCGGGATGACGTCACCGCCAGCTCCCCACACCGCCCCGCCGCCGGTGTGCCGGGCGCTGCCGGGGCGCGGTGCGTGAGGAGGGACCGTGCCTTAGAGCGGCCGCCCGCTGCCCTCACGGGGTGTGCTCAGCCCGAGTGCCCCCAGCTCGCCTTCGGCAGAGCCACGGCCTGCCCCGTGCGGCAGACAGCTTCTGCAGTAGCCTCCGGGCTCTATCCCGTACCCAAAACCGCCGCCCTGGGGTCGTTCCGGGAGGCCCCCTTTGTACAGTGAAGACATGAGGACTGGGCCGGTTATGGCGGAAGGATCTGCCGCGCTTCCTTGGTCCCGGGAAGGTGTCAGGGTGCGCGGTGGGAGGCCGGGGGAGGGACGCGGGTGCGTCCCCTTGGCCGTCGAGGGTGATAACCTCTTCTGGGCTTGGGCAGTGCTCTTGGAGAGTTTGTAGGACAAAGTGTGTGGTTGATTGGTTGCTTGTTTTTACTTAAGAGGAAAGTGTTCAAAGTTGTGTCGGGCTGGCACTAGTTAGCGTTTTGTGGGAAACGGGAATGAGTGGAAACGACTACTTAGAACTAAACTGATTTAAAGACAAAACAGTGACCCCGAGGCCAAAAGGACAAGCAAACATGGTCTGCCTTTGATGAAAATCAGTGAGTTTAACGCAGCAGGCCTCTCTGAAATGAAAATACTCTGCCTTCCCTGCTGCAGACATCCTTTTATGAGTGTTTCAAAATGAGCCATTGCAGCCAAGCTCAGGACAAAATTAGCCTAAAAAGAATGTCAAGTATTTCCAGGAGTCAGCTTTTAGTTAGCATCTTTCTCATGGCATATAAACAGAAAATGAGTCAGACAAGGAGTACTGAAGACAAAAATGCGAAGTCCAAGGGAATAAACAAGCATATAATGTGCTGTATATTTTATAGTATGATATTTTATCTCCACTGTATGTTGAGGCAGACTCTGCTTCTATATTTTCATACAGCAGAGCTGTGCAAGCAGTAGTCAGAATTTCTTTGAGACAGCTATAGTGTTTAACACTGGCAAATGGCCCCCTGATACTGCCCTTAAAAGGAGAATTGATTTTCAATAAAAATACAACCTCCCTGCAGCCCCAGGTTTACAATAGTTAACAGCAAAGGGAGTTTTGGAGTCTGAAGTCACTCCCAGCAAACATCCTTGGAGTCTGAAGTCACTCCCAGCGAAAGAATTATGCTCATCTGTCTTCCCTATATGTTTTTCTACTTCCTCTGAAGAGCTACATGCTGAAAAAATAGGATAAAGGATGAGAGAAATTATAGATTTGACCTTATGCAGCAAATTATATCCTTTTAAGCCCTGCCACAAGGATAAGTATGCATGAAAAAGAGGTGAGAAATGAAATATTTATAGCGTACACCTTTACAGAGGGTTGAAGGAGCATCAAGAAGCCTTCTTTCAGGAAGCTGGTCTAGAATAGGGCAAAAGCTCATTTCAGAGCACATTAATTAACTTTACAAAATGTTTATTTGAGCATCATTGCTACCATTGTATGAGCTCTGATGCTGACTTAAAGGTGCCTCTGCTCTCTTCTTCAATCTGGAACATGCTGGAGAGCAAAGCATTGTTTCTCGGTTCTTATGCTGAGGACTAATAAGATACTAGTGCTCTCAAATTCTCTTTTTTATTTCTACATGTCTTGCTGACTGTGGCCAGGGCTGACTCAAAGCTTCTCAGCAGTGTGAGTACAAAATTGTATTTAGAGCCCATCTGCTATGGTGATAGTGCACCAGCATATAGCCAGTCCTGCACTTTAGCCTTCATCTCTGTTTCAGTACCAGCGAGGCTGAAATGGGATGGTTCCTGAGGGAGCCCAAAAGTGCTTTTCTCTCTGGATGACTCTCTGCAATGCTGCTGACCACAGCCCTGTAAAATTTTCTGGTTTACCCATGTCTTCTTTAGGGCTTTGGTACAAGAGTTATGTAGCGCTGAATGGCTGTATATCTCAGAGCAGCACAGGGACCTGTTTTAGCATTCTTATACGAGTTGACCATTGTAATACATATAAAGAAAATATGGGCTAGGTTATTAAATATTAACTATTATGGCTCAACCGTTTAGCCATGAAACTACTTTGTTTCTTTTCCATATGCTCTATGTCTGATGTCATGTGCTAAATGCTTATTTACCAGTCATTACCTTCTGAATCACTACAATGAGTTCCTTCCTCACTTTCCACTTTAGAAAAAGCTGAAAACATTTATTTAACCATTTTCACTTAGATGTTATGCAATAGCTGCTGTTCATGTGGTCCTTTGAAAACATAACCTAGCTGTTATACTGATAGGGATACAGGGAACTCCAGATCTTGCTTTTTATTCAGTCGTATCTTTTAGTTCAAGCACAGTGTAGCGCATCAATGCTCTGACTCTCCAGAACTATCAGGAAGAGATTTTTCTCCGTGAGGGTGCTGAAGCACTGGCACAGGTTTCCCAGAGAAGCTGTGGCTGCCCCATCCCTGGCAGGTTGGACAGGGCTTTGAGCAACCTGGTCTAGTGGAAGGTGTCCCTGCTCATGGCAGAGGGACTGGAAATTAATAACCTATATGGTCCTTTCCAACTCCAACATTCTATAATTCTATAGAAGTGCATGTTTGTTTCAGGGTGTCTTCAAATCCAATTAGGTTCTGCCCATGGAAGGGGGGTTGGAACTAGATGATCTTAAGGTCCTTTCCAACCCTAACTGTTCTATGATTCTATTCTATGAATAACTGATAATTTTCCCTTGGGGTGGAATTTCTCAACAAAACTTTTAAAACTGAAAGATTAGCGTTTTAAAAGCATTATGATTGAGCTTAATTGAATATCTGAATTTCTGGATTGATTTTGAGAGAAGAAGAGTTGTGACATGTTCACAGAAAATATTCACTGTTAACGTCAGTAACTGCTGTCATTTCATTTTAGAAGAAAGATCATTGTAGAGAGCCTGCTATGTAGGTTTACAGCGTATGATAAGTTTGTCACTTCTGGAGATGCTTTTTATTTTTTCTCACACACACAAAATAAAAAAGGAATAGTTATGAACTCTCTTCCTAGTAGTGCTACAGTGAGCATTTCACTTGAACTTTTTTGCCACTGTGGTAGTCTTAAAATTTCTCTGTTACTTCCAAATAAAGAACCCTAAACCCGGAACTTCCAAAACTTCTCCCTAGAGCACAAATAATAAAGGAACTGACTCTTTATTTTTTTTACCAAGATATGGTTTCATGTACACTTGAGTGGCACATGTAGTGCAATAATTGTACATTCCCCTTTAGCTAAATAGTTTGCTCCTGAGCACTCCAGATGAGTCAACTTTTCATGCTTTTAATATTCTGTTGCATTTTTCACAACAACTTCTTGCACAATAATACCCATAAAAATTGAGTGGAAACATACAGCCTCCAGTAAGGAGTTAAACAGTCTTGGCTGTAAAATTTCACCTTTTCTTTTGAGTAGCAGTTCCTACCAGGAAGCATAACGTTGCTAAAAAAGAAAAGGCAGGTTTGTGTTTCAGAAGTTAAAATATTAAGTTTCTGAAGTTAAAAGATGAGAAAACTCCCTCTGCTGGTTTGAGGAAGCAGCAGATGCATTTCCTTTCGAAAGGAACACAAAGTGTGGGAAAATACTCATGTAGCACACACAGTGTTTTTCCCTTCACTTGCGTAGTGGAGAGTGAATCTGCTTATTCCACAGAATGAGTTAGAGAGAAAATACAGGAAGAGCAGTTGTGTAAGTAAAAACTGTATCAAAATGTAGATTTTCAAGGAGGGAGAAAGTTGAGCTTGCGCACTAACATTTAATCCTGTTATTTCTTTTAACTGTTTGGGAGGGTGGAGGTTGAAGTATTTTAAGAAGGGAATCCAATTTTGTCTTTCTTTTATTCCTGTCCCCATACAGGCACTACATTATGCAGCACCTTAACAGCTATGCAGGGCCAGAACCTTTGCAAATACAGCACAGATCCCTCCATTCAGGCCAAGAGCAGCAGTCATAGTCTTTCTCGCAGCTTATTGCTAGAGGAGGATGAGATACTGTGTCACTAAAGACAGCTGATGATACTTGGGGTGCCACTTTTCAGGCTATTTAAAGGATCATACACTAGTGCCCTGTTTTTCAAACTGGGGACTGTGGGTCAGCAATGATTTATGAGAACTTAGGAGCTAGTCTGCAATAATGAAAATGGCTTTGTAAACTAACTACACTTGCATTCTTACCCACTGAGAAAGCAAACAGCTGAAATGAGGGAAATAATATGGACACTGGAAGTTTATCCTGATTTCATTTTCCTCTACCTGGAAATTGTTGTGACAAGACCACAAAAATTGTTGTTTATTGGTTAAGTTCTGGGTTGAAAAGACTGAGGAAAATGAGCTAGTGGAAACAAATTCCTCTGTCCTTTGTTTCAAGTTTACCACTCTCAATCTACTTCCTCAATTACTATCAACCTCTAATCAATCTCATTGTCTTCTCATTATCAATTTGAGTCTTGACTGGCACGTACTGTTTTTTTCCCTTGCCATACTCCTTTGCCTAATGCCAAAAACTCCTATGCCTTACTCCTTTTTGCTGAGCTGAGCACAGGACAGGGAGCCAAGACAAATTTCAGTTCTGTGGACCCATTTTGTTGTATAAAACCATGTCCTTCAAATGGACCCAGTGGTGATTAAAACATTATTGTAGATGACAACTTGTCCAGTACGAAATACTTTTAAAGTCTTGATTGAAGTATTAAAAATGTCACTTCTGTTGCACAGGGATGAAATAAAGTACTTGTAACTGTTGAATCTTGAAAGAAAAGAATTGAGGAAGAGAGTGAGGTATCTGAAATTTGGGCTAAGTGTAGGCCATAATTAATCGTGTTTCTGCCATAAGGCCGTTATAACTGTAGCCTGAAAGCATAGTTACCTACCCTGATGGCAGCTATTATGTTTATTCTTTGACATCTCTTCTGATGATTCAATTTGTTTATACTGAGCGCTTACAACTAATTAATTCAAAGCTGCAAACAGCAGGGAGTTTGTGGAGAAACTATGTCCGCATTGTGCTGATAAAAACCATTTTGTGTCGTCATTAACGGTATAACCATCTGTGTGACCATACGTGTAGTTTTAAAGATTCTCCATTTGATTTAAATACAGGGGAGTTTTCATCTCCACAGCTTGGTTGTAGTATGTCACACTACTTAATAAGAACCAGAAGAAAAAGCAAATTGTGCTTTTCAATAACATAATTTTTTTTTTTTTTTTTTTTTTTTTTTTTTGTAATAATCACCTTCCTCCTTTCCTTTTAGGTACGTTTGGTATTTTGCATTGGTATTAAGTCCCTTTGGCAGCCACTGTTTCTTATTTCCTTATACTAACATCTAGCACAAAGAAATCTCATCTTCAGGGTCCAATGGGCTAATGGTTTCCTTCGGCATCTGAATAAATCAACAGCTGTGGCCTTCAGCCATTTTGTCTTACCAAAATAAGAGTAACAGATAAACGGCTTGTTGTTCTAACAGTTCTCACACATGCCCCGGGAGGGGGATAAGAAGCCTTTTCTTTGCACAGACGACTTCACACAAAATGTACAGTATTAGCAATGTCATTTTCCCCTCACTCCATCAGTAACAGCAATCTAGTTCAAAATGTAATCATCTAAAGACACAAAGTTTGCTCAAAAGGTAGTTTTATTAAAGCATTTGATACATCATCATGAATACTTCTACCACTATAATGCACATGCATTATATATTAGGGTGCATTTCTGTGCCCCAGGTAAGTCCGTGGTGTCTACTGTAAGTGCTCTTATACTCAGTGGCAGTCACCGATACCTATACAGCCCCTTTGTGCTGTAAGTGTGGTGCCAAAAGCAGCTGTGTCACTGTCATGGCAATTGGGAAGTGTCACACTTTGATACTGAACTTCTCTTTCCGCGTCTCACTACTTCTAGTGCTCATCCGATGGTTTTGCTGAGTCAGTTCACCTTCCAGATCCAGCAGGAAACCTTTAAATCAGGGAATCGTCAAGTCTTCAGAGCAGTTTGGACTTGTAGTTAAACTGTGTTCAACTGTAATTTTAGGAATTTCAGATAAAAACAGTCTATCATCAGAAGAACTGCCCAGGTGCAGAAACTATGCACGTGTTACTTGCACTCAGGGAGCTATTTTGAGTATGATTGCCTTGGGGGTTTTTGGAGGTTTATTGTGGTGGTGTTTTTTTTTTTAATGAAAGTAAAAAGATGCACCCTACAAGCTTCACGACATGAAGACACAATATTCTCTGTAGTGATTTGTGACAGGGGACTCTTGAAGCCTTTTGGAGAAAGGGATATGGAGTTATCTGTATGTTTACATTTTCCTGTAGTAATTTTTCTAAGCTGACATGCAGTGACTAGTGTGTTTTCATCAATGTCACAACCTTAGAGAGGTCAAGACAAAAGAGTGCAAACATACTTGTCTATCGCTTCATGCTTTAAGCTTAATACAATGCCTCTTGTCTCTTCATTCCCAAACAATGTGAGATTGTCATTAATTTTCTTGAAACTGGAGCCTTTTTGTGAGTGCTGCTCAGCCGCTTTTGAGTTTATAAATAGCATTCCCAAGGGGCAGTCTGTACATCTGTGGAATCACCAGAGTTGACCAAGTACCCACTGTTTAGAAAATTAATGTAATAAATATTATTATTCATAAAATGCACAGTATAAAAATTAATAAAATATTACTTCTGACAATACACACCCTAACCTTCAGTTATACTGACTGAACAGTAGGATGTGTTGCCATACTCTGTAGATGCTCCTGTAAGGTGTATAACTATTTCCAGCAAGCTGCTAAACTTTACAAGAAAGTTGGTTTACTGCATTTTCAGTTCTGAAAGTTATCAAGTAAATTACAACTGACAAAACCATTAGGCATTACTGCAGAGAAAATATTGCCCAGATCAAGAAAGGACACACATTTCTTCCTCCCCACCCACAGACTAAACCAAACTTGGTCAATTTTGGTTGTTAATAAGTCAAGAATTTTGATTGGAACTAATAAATATGAAATATTTTCAGTTAGAAGTGCTAGCTCTCATCCTTCTAAGGTACTCGTGACTGCAAAGAAGGGCCCCTTGGCAGAGCTTTGAGCTTTTCACTGATTATTTTTTTGTTGTTGTCATGCAGAGTAAGAACTTAGATATTTATCTATGTTCCTGCAGGCTTGTATATCCTCTCCCTCGGGACACTGATGCCTGCTGCCAGCAATGCACATCAGGTTTTCTAGACAGACAGCAAGCTCAGCCTAACAACAGACTGAGCACTTCAGAAGCACCTGATAGTTTTATATTTTCCCAGAAGTTAAAGTATTGGGTTTTGTTCATTTTACCAGAGCATATTCCCACAAAACCAGCAGAAGATGAGTTTTCTGTTTCATTCACTGACTACAAGTGGAAATTTTTACTCTATTTCCCCTTTTTATAGTTATCAACATTTCAGCCTCAAGGAGGAAAAGCAGCTTTCATTCTGCTTGCAGAGATAATGAAGTCAGAGAGACAAACAGAAGGTTGGATTTATGTCTTGACAAGTAAAATGTTTTTCAGATCCCATTTTAGTTTGGGCAGCGAGCTGAGTTTGTTTCTACTTTTCCAGGTCGAGGTGCAAAGAATTGTAGGCTTTTAGCGTGCAGTCAGAGGAAAGCACTACAAACAGATTAATTACCCTGAATAGTTTGGTCCATAGTTTGGACTTGCATTTGCCCACCTGAAAGTGCACAGAGGGATGTGTGACAGAAAAGGGAAGTGTGCTCCAGCAATGGTATCTGTGTTGCTAAATGGGTATCACCAAATACATTCACAAGTCTGAGTGTTTTTCTAAGGAAGCAACATTTAGCTAACTAATCAGCTCCTGTGTGCCTTAATTAACCATAGACATGAGCATGGATAATTCATACT
Source organism: Psilopsiagon aurifrons (assembly GCA_025447955.1). Lineage (NCBI taxonomy): Eukaryota > Metazoa > Chordata > Aves > Psittaciformes > Psittacidae > Psilopsiagon > Psilopsiagon aurifrons. The sequence continues at coordinate 19,206 of JAOEHY010024463.1, forward strand.
TTTCCTACCAAAAGTAGTTACCCTCCCCAAAACACCCACTCAGAGAACAGTGCAGACACGATGTTTTCTATTCTATTTCACTTCTCCATTCTGTGTTATTTCTAGCCAGTCTACTGCAAATGTCAGTATCCCTTCTTGAATCTAATTAATCCTTATGACTTGGCCCTTCACATCAAATTCTTTCCTTTTTAGAAGTTCCAGTTTATAATTGTTCCAGAGTTCCTGCTGTACTCAGGAACTCCCAGTCTCTCTTCATGACCTTTTGTCACAAACAACAACAAAACGAATAGTTTCGTTTAGACACACCGGTCTGTTGAAAGACCATATATTTTTTTTTTTCCGAGTAAGCACTTGGAAAACAGGATCAGTCTGATATAAGGACAGATGGTAACACTGGATTGGTCAGAGGCAATTTCCCATCTCAGCCGTTTTCTACACCAATTAATCACAAATCTCTCATGGGAAATCAGAATTCCAAAACTTACTCTTGTTCCAATTTGAAAATACAGTAATTCTTACAATGAATGTTCCAGAAAACACTTGCTTCTGGAAACAAAAAGTGGTTTAAATGTCCTGTGTTTTTATTTCAGTGTTTATATTTGTCTCACGGAGTGTCGATAATGACCAGATTCAGTGAGTTTAGTCCTTTTAAACAGTTCTCTGACCCCCCAGGTACAGTTCTCTGATATCCCAGGTGACTGATCCATTTTCTTCTCAGTGCATGAAAAATCCAAGTGCCAAGCCCTCAGCATTTAAAATTCTTGCTGGTTAGCTCTATTCCTGTGTTATACTGGAACATTTTGTTACTCTAGAGCTAGTGGCCAAAAGGGACACAGGAATACCCATGCATGAAATCTGTCCTTGTTTTAATACTGAGAAAAGAACTAATGTAATTCTAGAAAAGTGCAGCATGATATATTTCATGTAGTCAGACATTTCAGTCACTGACTGGAATATTCTTTTGAATTTTAAGATAAACAGTGAAGCTCCTTTCACCCAATTTTAGCTGCATGTTTCAATTACTCTGCTGATGCAGATTCATTTGATAATCTTTGGAAAGAAAGAAGCAGGCACTGATTGGAAACAGTTCATCAGATCCTAAAATAAGTGCCTAAGATATGAGTGATAAAAACCCTGGAGAGGTGCCAGCATCTTTCTGGTGGCTGTAGAAGGAATCCATAACTAAGCATAGACTTTGATGACTAAAGTTTGATAAAGTAATGGATGGATTACATGGATACATACTCCTCCTACAGTATGTCTGTATTATTTTTCCCTTTACATTCTGCTAGTAAAATGTTTCCCTTGCAAACAAAATCAGCAGTGCATTTTGGACAATCTAGAATTAGATTTAGTTTATGTTTCTGGAGATTGCTTCATATACCCAGAAAAGTGAGACAAGACCTAGACACAACTGCTTAAAGAGGAAGTCTTGAAGTGGAAAGTAATAAAATACTGGTCTAATCCAACTGTGCTCTTACTATTTTTGAGCCTCTTGGGGTGAAAGATAACCATTCAAACTGCAAGGTCCTGCACTGGTCCTGCATTTAAGTCAATGAGGAGGAGTTGTTCAAAAGGAAAGGTGTTGAAGAGAAAAATCAGAGTATACTCACTAACATGATGCAGCCATAAAAATGACAAATGTGGTTCTTCAGTTTATCTGGAGAGGTGTTTGCTTTGTGCTGATGCCATTATTTAACTAGTAAGACCTACTCTTGAAAAAGAAATGCAAAGCCATTCGAGAAAAGTAAATTCAACTTGGAATAGGTACGGAAAAGGTCCATTTGAACCACAGTGGAGTGTGAGCAGTCCAAAAGAGCTTGTTTAGTCTCACAAAACAAAGACTGAGAAGGGGGGTATTTGCTATCTGTAGATGCATCCTTGGGCAGATCTGAGGGAGAGGAAATGACTACAGTTTACAAGCAGCACTGCTCAGAATCAGTGGATGCAATATGGTGATAGTTGTGCTTAGACTGGAATTTAGAAAGGAAATATTACTGCAGAGCATAGCCATGATATTCTGAAACAACATTCTCACAGAGTTTGTAGAGAAGTTACATTAAAGGTTTCCAGGATGAACCTTGCTCATTTTATGTATTGGATTATTATTATGTGATTTGCTTTACAAGCAGGAAAAAGGATTTTGTCACATTACTTCCTAAGGTCTTGTATATACACTCACACATATATATAATGTATCTTTGTGTGTATGAGTACATGTGCTGTATGTACATATACATATATCATAGAATCATAGAGTGGTTTGGGTTGGAAGGGATCTTAAAGCTCATCCAGTTCCAACACCCTGCCACAGGCAGGGGCACCTTCCACTAGATTAGGTTGCTCCAAGCTCCATCCAATCTGGGTTTGAACACTGCCAGGGATGGGGCAGCCACAGTTTCTCTGGACAGCCTATGCCAGAGCCTCACCGAAAAGAACTTCTTCCTAATGTCTGATCTAAATCTACCCTCTTTCAGCTTGAAGCTATTCTCCCTTGTCCTGTCACTATATTCCTTTGTTAAAAGTCCTTCTCCAACTTTCATGTCAGTCCCTTTATGTACCAGAAGGCTGCTGTAATGTCTCCTCAGAGCCCTCTCCAGGCTGAAAAACCCCAACTCTCTCAGCTTATATATTTATTTTTCAAAAATTATATACACAAGAGTCAAGTTCTTACCGTTCCATGGGAAGCAGAGTGCAAAGGCACCAATATTATAGGCTGATACAGTGCTTTGTAGAGCATGGACTTCACTATTACCATTTTGCTTTTGACATCCAGATATTCAGGAGTGGCTGCAAAATAGCACACAGATGCCAGAGCAGTCTTAGCATCAGCAAGTCTGTGTGCTGGTGACAGCAGTCAGTATTACGATCACAATGAGCTAGGTAGATCTGCTGTCTCCAGTGGGTTATCATGGTCCCATTTGCACTGTGTCTCTCTTTTTCAGGATGAACAGTCCTCAGATTGCAGAAGGGCATCCCTAAAATGGCAGGCAGAGGTGTAGACTTACAGCAATAAGGAATGAAACTATCTCCCCTTCTCTAAAAAAAACTCTAAAAAAAACCAACAAAAAAAAAGAAAAAACAAACAAAACCCCAAAAAAACCCAAAGAAAAAAGACTGAAATAAAGAACTGAAATCTTGTATCAGCTTTGGCTGTGCTCCCATACATGACCCAGGTGAGTTACCATGCCAGGCCAGAAGTGTTTAAACAGTTCTATCTGACAGCTGCTGATTAACCTGCATACTCTAGCAGCAAACTGAGAGGTGCCATACAGAAGCCAGGCACTTGAACTGTCACCACTTGTGCAAGCTGGTGACCTGTAGTATCTGTTTCTGTGAGGCTGCCAATCCAGCATCTGTCACAAGCATCTAGTTCTAGGGAGGAAACAAAGGGAAGCCCAAGTGATACATCTTCCAGCTGCAATCCCAAAGAAGTGTCATAGGAGAGCAATAGAATGCCTCTTCTGCAACAAATGAGTGAGTATTATTACAAGGCACAAAAATATGCACAAGGTCGAATTTCACCTCTACCAAAGACAGCAGTTTAACTGAAGGAAGCTCTGCAATTTTGCTCTTGAAGATCCTTGAAGAAAGCCATGGTAGGATGTCATGGCTACATGTGATAACAGTGTTGTAACTTCCATTAGGTATGCTAATGAATGCGATGTAGTAAACTCATTCTTCTGTACTCCCAAGCTGTATTTTCAGAGAGGGAGATAAATAGGAGGCATGACATCATTTTTACATAGTAACTGCTTGCCTTAGAACAGAAGATCATTTTTCGTTCCATTTACTTATTTTTGTAAGTACAACAGTACTGCCCTATGCAGTTCACCATCTCCTATTCCTCTGCTTTGTGTTCTTTCATGTATGTTTGTTGGGTTTTTTTTTAACAGAGCTTATTCTCCCTTGGTCTGCACCACTTTTTCTCCTTGTCCTCACCTCCACACAGACTATTTATTCTTGTTTAAATTATTTATTAATTTTATTTAATTCTGTAAGACCATTTGCAAAAGAGATGGTGTTTAATCCACAGGTTTGTTTTGTATATCTTGTTTGTAAAGGATGCTGATAATCTTCTTTGTAATAGGCTTTAGGATGAGGATTGTAACTACATGATCTTCAAGGTCCCTTCCAACCCAAGCCGTTCTATGATTCTATAGTACTTGTTTCTGGAGCGCTAGCTATATACCTGTTGCCCTAAAAAACTCAAATAATTTCCCTAAAGCAGTTATAACAGTTGCAAATATATTTTAGTTGCCTCTGGTTTTGCCTGCCTAATTTGTTCTTTAATGAATCACCTAGGTTTCATATAGTAACTTCCACAGCTGATTTAAGACAGTCCGGACATCAGAGCCCAGTCTGATCAAAGCAGCAGAAGGGCAATACCAGAGCAGAAGAGTAGGAAATACATGGCCTGGGAAGATAGATTAGCTCCAGGCACAGAGGTAAACCTGAGAGAAGATGAAAAAAACAGGAGCCTGAAGTTAGAGGGAGGAGAAGGCTGATAAGGGGTTGTAGGCAATACAGCACACGCAGGCCAGGCAAACAAATGTCTTTTCCAGGAAATGAGCACAAGTGTTCAGGAGTAAACTTACCTCATACATAGTCTTTGTGTCAGATACATCTGAAATAAACCTCTGAGCTGTAAGCCTAATGATTGAGTTCAAAGGGAAAAGGAGAACCCCACCCAGAAATCATTAAGAGGATGGCTGCTCGGAAGAAGGCAGCAAATAGCTGGAATCTGGTAGCAGGGAAGGGACCTAAGGAAACAGATTAATGGTCGTGTTTGAGGCAGGCATCTGAAAGATACTGGATTTTCATTTAAGTTTTTTATATGTGGAGCATATATAGTAAAAAAGCCTACAAAACAGAACAAAACAAAATCCCAGGCCTGTGAAAGAGAGAAATGATGCAGTTATTATAACAAGAAAAACCTGAGCAAATCAACCAAGCCAAAACAGGGCTAAAGTGACTGATCTGTCTGATCTCTCACACAGCTTGTAGCTTTAGTCCATAAAAGTACATATTAAAAATGGAGAAAGAAGCAACAGTAGTTAACAGGATCCTTTGGGAAAATTGAGTCTTAGGGAGGAAGTCACCGATGAAGAGGAATAATGGTCAAAAAGGTACAGCTTGCTAGAGAAGCCAGAAAACAGAAATAGCTCAGGGTGGCTGAAGGGTAGTTCAGACTTGAGGCATCAGCTTTTTTATCCTGGTAGGAGGGGCAAGGCTCACAGACTGCCAGTGGGGTGTTAGTCCTGGAGACACAAACCAGCCTGCGGTTTGTTTGCCATGAAATTAAAGAGGAAAACTTCAAACTGGTTTACTTTGTTTATTGCTTGACATAGTGGAAGGTGCACCCAGTCATTACATGCTATTATATTTATCTTTTCTTCACCTTTAATAAGCTACTACCGTTCTAAACACTGACTCATTATTGTGATAGGAAAGGAAATTTTCCCAGGTGTCTGGGCTGGGGCTTAAACCGATCTTCACAACAGACCTTCAGAGATCATCAAAGCCAGCCCTTGCAGCTGCCAACCAGGGTCTTCCAGTAGTATTGCAGAAAAGCTCACAGTACTTACGATTTTGTCAAAAAAGAGTAGCTGTGCTAAGTGCTGTGAGAGCAACACCTGTCCCCGAAAAACATTGAGTCCAGATTTTGGGACATGACCTGGGGCCGCAATTCTGCCCAGGACCAAAAATATTCTAAGAAGTACAAGGAAACAGTGCTAATTCAGCCCAAGTAGAGAACCAAAAGGACTTAATGAAGTAAGAGGGATCTAGCCACAGGCAGATGTTAGAAAAGCAAAGTTTATCCCAGTAGGATCTGGAGGCTGTAGGCTTCTCCTTCCCCATGTAAACCAACAGCCCCAGAGTGCAGTTCTTGCAAAGTCTAGTCACATTATTTCCCTATGGCAGTGTATCATTTTTCTGACAAAGCTTCTTTTGTGTCCCTGTGCTTTTTCTACAACAGATATTTATAGAAACTGTAGTCTCAAAGCTGCCAAATGCACTTCCTGTAAATTACATAAAGTGTCTGTCTCCCTTCCAGTATCACGAGGACCTACTCACAAACTTCCCATTACTTTCGAACCTTTATTTTGCAAGATAGAAGAGCTCTGGCTGTTTCCATATACTATATATGTGCTCAAAGAAAACACTGTTTATAGGAGAGGACTGAGGCAGACAGTAACAGGCAGAGAGTGACTGGAATAGTGACAGTGTTCATGTTGTCACAGGTGTTTTTGTTGGTGGGTTTTTTCAGATCTATAAAATGTTTTCTTGAGCAGATTTTTCCTCTGAAGATGCTTAATCAGATTCACCAGCATGCCCTGTATCGTGTTGCTGATGTGTACCAGGGCAGAAGTTCCTGTGACTGTAACCTCTCTTTAGTATCTATCAAAATGGTGTGTGCTCCCTCCTCACCCAGTAACTTCACAGTAAAGGAGAAGCATGTTTTCCCCAGTTAGATCAGGACTATATTCACCTTTACGGGTAAGGAGGCCCTAGTGTATTGCCAGTAATAAGAGGTAGTTTAAAATACACAACATTCTGAAATAAAGCTAATTTGCCTAGGTTAATTTTACATCCAAGTGAGCATAAAATAATTGTAGTGTTTAAGACGAAAACATGAGATTAAAGGATTGATCTAATCTTCATTGTAGTTAGCAAGAAAACATCCACTTATTTTAGTGGGAATGAGTTTGAGCCTAAATGTGCACGTTTCTTGGAGTTCAAAGGAAAATGAGATCCAAGCAAAAGGTATAAGAAATGTGGAGATCATGTTACATAGTAAACAATCCCATGAGCTCATGCTGTGTCCTTTCTTTGCCTGCCTTTGATGCTGGAGCTCCCATTTTATTCATACACACTTGATCCTGCTGCCTTTGAATTTAGTGGAAAAATCTCTCACTGACTTTGTGCAAAAACTGGCTTTACATACCTACATGGCTTTTATAAAGAATGAAGCCGTTTTGTACTTTTCATTGTGTGATAGGATCCTAAGTTCCCCCAGTGGAGGAACCAGGGCTGTATTACTTACACTAGCTTTCAGCTCCAGGCAGGCCCAGGGACTACAGAGGACCCACACCCCCATTTTCCATCTGCTGTCCTTTTTCATCTCTTCAGCAAAATGCCAAGGCAGACCAGAGCAATGGTGCAAAAATGGAGCAGTGGAGGTGCAAGCAGGGGAAGGAGCAAAGGAAAGATAGAAGGAGAGGGCTGTAAGGAGGGATGTAGAACTATAGGATCATAGAATAATGGTTTGGGTTGAAAGAAACCTTAAAGATCACCTAATTCCTGCCACAGGCAGGGACACCTTCCACTAGACCAGGTTGCTCAAAGCCCCATCCAACCAGGCCTTGAACAGGTTGGGCCATCCACCACTTCTCTGAGCAGCCTGTTGCAGGGGCTCACCACCCACACAGTGAAGAATTTCTCTCCAATATCTAACCTAAATCTCCCTTCTGTCAGTTTAAAGCCATTGCACTGTCACTACAGACTTTTGTAAAAAGTCCCTCTCCTTGTTTCTTGTCAGCCCCTTTAGGCACTGGAAACTGCTGTAAGCTCTCCCTGGAGCCTTCTCTTCTCCAGGCTGAACAAGCCATGGCAGAGGTGCTCCAGCCCTCTGAGCATCTCTCTGGCCTCCTCTGGCCTTACTCCAAGAACTCCAAGTCCCTTTTACGTGGGGAGGCCCAGAGCTGGGTGCATCTCATGAGAGTGCAGTGGAGGGGCAGGATTACCTCCCTTGACCTGCTGGTCATGCTCCTCTTGATGCAGCCCAGGATACGGTTGGCTTCTGGGCTGCAAATGCATATTGGTGGGTCATGTTGAGTTTCTTGTCAACCAACATACTCAAGGCTCTGCTGCTTTCAATCTAGTCTCTGCCCAGCTTATATTTGTGCCTGTGACCCAGGGTCCTGCCAGCAGCCACCTGCAATGGTAGCCTCCACCAAATGAGCAATCACTTTTATAACAGCCTGGGGCAATAATTAACAGAGGATAAAATCCTGCTGAGCCACTCACTGGGATTGGTCCTAGTCTGTACAGCTCGTTTTTTGAGTAAGATTTGCAGCACTATAGCAAGGGTTAGGAAGTGCCAGTGAAGGCTGTCATGTCCCAGCCCCAGCCCTGGCTGCTGCCGTTGTTGTCCCACAGGAGATGGAAAGGTCCTGGCTGTGGAGTGAACAGAAGGCTGCAGGCTTCAGGGAATGGAAACTGATAGTGAAGGGCACTCAGCGGGAGAGGAGCAGAGGGGCTGTGAGCATTACACAGCTCATTACGGCTTTGGGATTTCCTGGCAACATCACACTGTTCTAATTTAGTTTGGAATCAAGGTGATTTCCCAACACGATGTTTTGCTCTTAAAACCACTCTCTTAACTCCCCTTGTGTTAATTTATTAACAAATTAGGATGTTTTCTGTAGCAGATGAAGCCACTTGCATTCACAACTGCACAACACTGGTTTAAAAATAGTAGCAAGTGATTTAATAGCTCAAACACAGGGTGTCTACTTGGAGAATAAACATGTCTCCAATGTTAGCTCAGCTCTTCAAACAAACTAATAATTGCTTCCAGAGATAAAATATTTGCAGGCTATTACTACAGCCCTCTTTCACTAAAGGGAAGGAGGCACACTTGTCTCTTTGGAGCAGGCAAATGGCAACAGAGAAAGTTGTGTTCCATAATCAGGCTTCAAGAACTATCAGGTACCTGTATCTCTGACAGCTCAATGTTAAAACCATATAGGCGGAGCATTCATCCATGCTGCTGTTTCTCAGGCCACCCAAAAGAGGCTGTGAATTTGTTACTTTATTTCTCAAAAGCACTGTGTTTCTGTCTCTGAAAGCAAATAGCCCAGGGAGATGTAAAGTGTGCTGAGAACACGAGCCTGCAAATCATTTAATGGTCTGAATACTTCATATTCTTCAAAAGCAGTGGAAGAGGAGGGTAATGGAAGTGTCAGCTTGTGTCTTCACACAGAGACGTGTTTTTTCTTGCAAGTGGCTGTTTCATTTCAATGCATCTGACCCTGCAGCTGCTAAAACTGACAGCCAGTGGAACTGCTTCTTCATGCCAGGGCAGGTTGGTTTGGGAACTGTCTGAAAATAACAGAGGTAGCACATCACTTTCTAGAGATTTCTTTAGGGCTATGCAGTACAACATATCACTGGCTCTTGTTTACAGAAACATCCCTCATTCCAACAACAGCAGCATTTCCGATCACAGTTTTAGTTCAGCTTCTCCCATTCTCGATATGATTTGGAACAATTTTGTACTAAAAATAACCTGGGAGGGAAAAATAATCAAAACAAAGAACTCAAGTCATAAATCTGCATTGTTTCCCTCTCAAGGGATAATAATACTGTGATATGGCAACAGGCCACATCAGTAAATTGCCCCATATCTACACTGGACACCTGCTGCATCAGAATGGCACATTTCTGTTCATAGTGGCACAATCCAAAATTAACTTGCCCTAGCAAGCTCACTTAAATCATGATGTTTAAAAAATGGAGACCCTCACTAGCATTGAGGAGGACATGTGAAGTACATAACCTGCTTCTGAGCTTTTGGCATCTTCAGTGGGAACCTGGTACGTGTAAATCCCAGGACTGCTCACATGTTTTGCAGTAAATATTTGTCTGGATTAAACCTCTCTGGACTGAATTTTTGGCCAAGGGGCTACTTAGAATTTAGAAATAAGGCAAGCCTTGGCAGGGCAGATTCTCTCCAGCCATGTAACAAAAACTAGTGTTGTGTCCCTCCATATACAGCTGAAGGCAATGCCTGCCTGTTGTTAGAACCCTACTGCCCCGGAGGAATACTTCAGATTTGAGTTGTAGGTTTTTCCTGAACTGCTTTGAATTCCCACCTTACTGTACTCTAATTAACTAGATCACCTCAGCAGAGATTCCTCCTCTGCTCCTTATGGGCCCATAGACACACATTGAATGCAACCAAAACACTTCTTGTGACTGGAGGGGTTTGTCTTTATTTGGGACTGGGGAGCCTTAGGGAACTGCCTCCCAGCTTTTTACATGAATCTATAAAGCCACCATTTGGTAAAGAACAGAGACCTTCAGGCAGCTCCTACCATTGTTGTAAGCATCCTGCTTGTGGTTACCATCCTAACATTGATCTGGAAACCTCACACAAAGAATTTGGGCATTGTGAATTCAGCTCCTGCAGCATCAGTTTTTCAGCAAAACCTGCCTTTGCAGACCTGTCTTAGGAACATTCCACAGATGGTAGAGCCCTTGTAGTATGGTTATCCTGGTTCTGTACCTCTGTTATTCAGAAGGAGCCTCTGTACATAGGAAGGAAGTTTTAAAATGATTGTCTGTGAGGATTTCCAACAATCAGAACTCATGATCCGTGGGGATTATTTGTAGTTTATTGTGAACCGTGCCTCATTTGTCCTCCTGAAGAGGAAGCTCAATGACTCACTGTTTGAGGTATAACATAATCTTTTTTGCCAGATTAACTTCCAACAAAGGAGAGCATTTAGTGTAAACAAACCAGTTATTGCACAGCAGGTCTTTAGTTTGCAGTGAGAAAGAGGACAGAATTTCATATGCTGAACACAAGTTGAAATGTTTCAGTCATTTGGGACTTCCAAACATTAGTGCAAGTGTACTTTCTGTAATTCGAGCTGATTATTTTATGTCCTTTTGCAATATACAGAAAAAAAATCCAGTTCTTTTTTCGGAAGTATTTTTTCATTTATAAAGGCTATTGCAAACTTAAATGTCCATTCTCTTTTCTAGAATTGTCTAGAAGTTTGTAGAAATGGATTCATTGTCTACAACTTTTCTTAAGTGTTTTTCCCAAACTAAGCACACTTATTCCATCTGCAGCCTTAGCAATGTTATCTAGACTGGAAGAATCATTTCAGCATCTTACATTCCATAGGCTGGTTTAACAAATCAATCCTTTACAAGTCTGCCTTGCCTGTTGTTAATTGTTTCCTGCATTTTGCAAACACTATTTTGATACATTCTCATAAATGCAGTGAGACTGATTGGTCGCAGTTCCTGTGTACCTCTCTTCCTTCTTTTTTAACCATGCATGCTCTTCTCCACTGCCCTCAAACCTCATCTGTCCTCACCACCTTCTCAATGATGGCCACTAACATCTCATCCTGCTTACAACAGCTACTTCAGCATTTCAAATAAACTTCATTTTTCTTAAGCGACTACTGAAGCAAAAAAGGCATTAAACCTATCAGGCATTATTATTCCTCGCTTCCCATCACGTAACTCTTTCATATGTCATGACTTTGGATAATGTCCTCATGTTATTCTTCATTCAATTTCCTTGCTGTATCTTATTCTGATCTTCATTCCCCCCCC
>JAOEHY010024473.1:0-15534 GCA_025447955.1 Psilopsiagon aurifrons
AGTCAAAAACACAGTGCTGCACCAACTACTAAGAAGGAGAAAAATGACTGCTACTGCTGAACCCATGACAACTCTTCATTAGGACTGTAATGACAGGACAAGAGGCAATGGGTTAAAACTTGAACAGAGGAAGTTTAGACTGGATATAAGGAAGAAATTCTTTACTGTAAGGGTGGTGAGGCACTGGAATACATTGCCCAAGGAAGTTGTGAATGCTCTATCCCTGGTGGTGTTCAAGGCCAGGTTGGACAGAGCCTTGGGTGACATGGTTTAGTGTGAAGTGTCCCTGCCCATAGGAAGTGTGTTGGAACTAGATGATCTTAAGGTCCTTTCCAACCCTAACTATTCTAAGATTATATGATTCTTTGAAACAGAGACAGGACACCTGACCCAAACTATCCAAATGGGTATTCCATACCACAGCATGCCCAGTATATAAACTGGGGGAAGTGATCTGGAAGGCCCAGATGGCTGCTAGGGGTGGGCGGGGCATTGTTTGGTGGGTGGTGAGCAGTTGTATTCTCTCTCTTTGTTATTTCCCTTATCATTATTATTGGTGAAAGCAGTAGTAGTTTTGTATTGTACCTTAGTTACTAGACTGTTCTTATCTCAGTCTGTGGGAGTTAGTTATATTCTTTCTATTCTCCTACCCATCCCTCTGGGAGCACGGGGAGGAAGAAGTTGGGGGACTGAGTGGCTGTATGGCTCTGAGTTACTGGCTGGGCTTAAACCATGACACCCTAGTGAAGCCTTGTTGGGTATCTCGAGTTTCCTCTCTGACATCCATTCAACTGTATGTATGGGAACTGTGTCATTCGGACCAGAGAGTAGTTCCTGGACCATTTTTTTTTTACAAATAAATACATAGCCTTGGGATCTGTGGCCATTTCTGGTTTTTATTTGTTGCACTGTGGTTGCATATAGATATTGCAATTATGGTCTTGAGCTCTGTGATACAGACATCTAAGAACAAAATAATAATTTCACAGAGCTTTCTAGAAAAAAAACAACAAAAAACCAACCAACCAAAAAAAAAAAAAACCCAAAAAAGACCAAAAAACACCAAAAAAACAAACAGCAAATAATAAACAAATAATAAACAGAAATTATTTTAACTTGCACTTTCCCTTCCTCCCATCCTAGGGTGCCTCTCTGCAGCCTAGGAAGATTTTAAGAAGACATTACTTCAAGTGTCCTGTCTTTCAATATAGAAAGTATTTCTTCCCCTTCACTGCAAGTGAATTTTATCCTAAGAGTTATTCGTCTTGACTTTCTAATCATACAAGTCGCAGTTAAGGAATTTTGCTTCAGTAATTCATCCTCCCCCTTCTACAATTTTGGGACACATATACAGTGAGATTTTGTAAAGATTACTTGTGAACAGATCTTTTTTTCTCCTAATTATACCAATTTCTTACCAGCTACATTTATTGTGTAATGTGATCTTCTATCACTTCAGTTCTCTCCAAACACAATGCAGATGTAAGTGGAGACATGATTTTTTAAGGAAGGAGATACGAAACTATTTTCCTTTTGGAAAATCATGTAAAGATAGGATCTAAACTGCCTAACATGGTAGCTGACCAAAATAGACTGGATTTCCTTTTAGAAGCCTTCAGAGACTCTTATCTTCTCCCTTAACTATATGGGAAGCCATGGTATTTGCTTTAGAAAAAGAAAGGCCTATCAGTCACCTATTAGGCACAATGAATACCATCCATGAACTTTTCTAAATATAAAACTACCTGAGTCACAGGTTAGATTTTTGACTCTACGGTAAAGATGTAGTCTGTGTTTTCTCTTGGCATAGGCTTCATCTCTAAATTTTTAGATGCTTACTAGTGCTTCTAGGTTAAGTGTTAATAAAATATTTTTTAATGTTTTTGAAATTCATATAAGGCCAAACATTTTGGGGGACCATTTTATATGAATAGAAATTTCAATGCCATATTATATGACATCAACACCAGGAAACAATGTCTAGCTTAAATTTTTCTATATTTAATCACTGGTTGAAAAAAAACATGCTAAAATAATGGTAAATATTAATAACTTTTATGATGGAAATGATTGCATTTATGAAATCCACAAATGACAAAGTGGTTACCGCTTAAGCTAGATGGAGCACAGGATCAACATTTAAAATTATCTTAGTCAACAGAAGAATTGGCTAAAAATCAACAAACTAAGATTAAACAAAAAAGATAATGTGAAATGCCTTGTGAAATCAATTACACACATATAAAATGAAGAACAGCTGAGTAGGCAATACCACTGCCGAAAAGCATCTTAGGGAGCTAAAATGGACTGCAAGCTGAATGCATCAACTATAAGATGCTGCAGAAAGGGCAAATCTCCTTCTGCAATATCGGAACAGTAATGCTGAAGGAAGAAGACAACCAGATAATTATTGCTCACTATCCAGTGCTAGAGGAGGATGCACCTAGGGTACTATGTCCATTTCAAGAAGATGAAGATAAATTAGAGAGAACCCAAAGGAGGCACAGAAGAATTATTAGAGGTTGGAAAACATCACCTCTGAGGAAATGTTCTTAATAATTAGGTTTGCTTATTCTAGAAAAGAGAGGACTGCAAGAGAGGCATGTGAGAACTGTGGTTAAATATGCAAAAGGTTGCAGTGATCTATTGTTCTCCAAGTTTGCAATGCAAAAACTCAAACTCATTTCCTTAAACTCTTGAGGGAGTGAGTTAGGAAACATATTTTATATTAGATACTAGGAAATTCCTTTTAAGAAATTACTAATTTTCCAAATTAATAATTCTATTTTTTTTTTTTTTGCTAATTTAATTAATTTTGTGGCCTTTTTTTTTTTTTTCTCTTCTATTTTTCTTATTTTCTTTTCCCACCCTCTGCAGCAAATAGATGTTTCTTCAGGAAAGAAAATAAAGGAAAATCTCTTTTAAGCTGAGTTCATTTTGTATTGTCCGTCTCTGAAAATGTAGTGAAAGTTTAAAAACTTGAAAAGTATAAAGGTGACATGCATGAGGTATTGATGGCAATATTAAAACTCAGAATCACAAGAAGAGTTGAGGTTAGAAGGAACTCTGGAGGTCATCTGGTCCAACCCCTTTGCTCAAGAAAAGTTACCCAGGGCCAGCTGCCCAGGACCATGTCCAAACAGCTTTTGGATGCCTCCAAGAAGGATGGCTCCAGAACCTCTTTGGGCAACCTGTGCTTGGTCAACCTCAAAGGGCAGAAGTGTTTCCTGATGTTCAGAGGAAACCTCACATGTTTCAGTTTGTGTCCTTGTCCTGTCACTGGGTACCACTGAAAAGAGCCTGGCTCAGTCCTCCTGGCACTTTCCCTTCAGGAATTTATATACATTGATAAGATTTCCCTGAGCCTTCTGTCCTCTAGGGTCAACAGTCCAAGCTCTCTCAACATTTCCTCATAGAGCAGATAATACAGTTTCCAGCTGTCACACCAGTTTTCAATCCACATGAACTAGTAAATAGAACAGAACAGAGAAGAATTGAATATAATAAAGAAATATCTATAATGGCAAACAGTGTCCTGTTTGGAAGTGATTTGAAGAAATGCAGCAGAGCTTCCAGCAAAACTTCCTGATGGAAATATGGCTGACTATAATTTAGCTTGTTTATTGGATCGATAAAAATTGTGACCTTCTTCATCTTCTTTGAATGGAAACCTTTCTTCTTTTGCATGAACTCTAAGAATCCAGCCGCAAAGGTGGGAGATAGGGAGTTACAGACCCCCAAGGCCAAAGTAATCTCATTTGTGGATCCAAGGACTTTTAGATTATTTATTTCTTGCTAAGGCTGAAATCAAAGGGAGAGCCATATCTGAACTGAGAGGTTCATAATTTGGGCTCCCAGAGTCAATTTATTTTTAGTTAGTTTAAATAATATATTTGATGCATTTAGAAAGATTTGCGGAGTGTCTCTATAAAGAGAATAGATAGTAAAGGGGGGCAGGCAAAATGAGCACATGAATAGCTTTGGTACGTCAAATACTTTTATGCTCAAAGTTTAGTCTGTATCGAAATGTTATGACTAATCAAAGCAAAGCACTCTTCTGCACCACTGTTAAATACCTCTAGATTTAGAAAGCATTAATTGACATGTTTAACTCCAACCATGCATCATGTGCTTAGAAAATAGATTGATGGTAAGAAGGTATTCCTGATTGCCTTGGAGAGAGCATTGAAATTTTGCCTCTACACTCAAGTGTCCGCCACAGCTCTCAAAATGGTCAAAACCAATGCTTCTTTCTTTGTTTCACCTAGTATCTCAATATGAAGAGGAATCTACCTATTTCTGGTCCGAATAATGCGGTTTCAAGAAAGATCCAGAGCACCCTAAGAAAACATGTTTTGTGGGAGGTAGAGATTTTCTAAAATATAGAAAAATTAAAGTTTAAAAAATGTTTACATCAATGCCAAAACACATGATATACTCCCTACTATTTATCAGCTCTCATTGAGTTTTAAAAGAAAAAAAACACAGACAAAACCAATGTATGTCTGATTGTGGATCAGGGCCTGACTAGGGAAAGGGAGTTAAGGATGGTGAAGACCTTTAAGAGTCATGTCTATTTAAAATGTCTTCCATACAGCCTCTGAAATATATTTATTTATTCAGTATAGCAAATAAGTTCTCTGCTAATGGCCTGAGGAGGATGATTGTGGAACCCTGCTGTAAGGGTGGTTTTTTATTCCTCTGTGAGTGATTTTGAACCTTATTCAGAGCTTTAATAATGTAACCTCAATAAACCCCCCCTAAAAATCCCTAAAAATGCTTAATGTGCACTATATGGTTCAGATAAGAAAGAAATTGTGTTGCTTTGAATCATTCAAGCTGCTATTATCATGTATGTGCTGCATCATGCATTCTTGATCCACTGGTTCTCCCTGAAAAAACTCTCCTAATGCCTCAGGTGAACAGGCTCTTTCTTTGTAATCAGCTCAACTTTTGAATTATTCTCTAAACTGAAATCTATGTGTTTCACTGACTCTGGGTAGAAGTTTAGAATTTGGCCTAAAAATGAAATGAAAAAATATAAAATCTTTTTAATAGATCCATCATTTTCAACATTTCAACATTCTCTTTGAGAAATAAGTAGCTGTAATAATGGGTTAGACTATTAAACAACCTCCTTTGCTCTCTACATTTGCCCTGAAAGTCATTTTTCCCAATCCAGTGACTTCACCTGTTTGTGAACTCCGATCAGAGAAATTAGGGACTGGGATTAGAGATTTGTTGCATCTGCTTTTATATAGCAAAATACAGAATACATAGCTATGTCTGTGTGAGTCAGTCTGTGTCTCTTGTGGTCAGTGGAGACACATAAAAATTTTCAGGGCAAAATTCATTTGACCAAATGTAGACATCTCCTTTAGGATGAAATTAAGTTTGCCATGACAATACTTAATTATCTCTATTGATTATAAGAGGTAGCTCGTGTGACTAATTCAAACAGATATATCAACATTTTGTCAGGTGTGTCATGCAGCATTAGAGAGGAACACAAAAATTTCATATAATCCTAGAGATTTGGATTTTCAATATTTTTTTTCATTTTCTGAATGGGTTAAAAAAAAAAGTTTCACAAAATGTGCATCGCTTAGGGAAAGCAAAAACAATGATTACATAAATGACTTGGTATTCCCCTTTCGATTTTTCCTTTTTTTTTTTTTTTTTTAAATGCATAGTAATATGAATGTTATATTAAAGAAAATATGACCTTGGTCCATACATGGAAATGGCTTAAAACTAGAAAACACAGGGAGTTAAAGATTCTGGATATTACTCATTTCTAATATTAAAGTCATTTTTCTTTTGCTGGTAACTTGGCAGGTTGCGCTTATCGAGTTGAGGTGAATATTAAATTCAGTTTTGATCTGAACAAGCTTCTGCTTATGCAATAGGATTGCTCCAGTATTACTATGGGAAGTAGATTTACATGAAAACTATATAACCATTTTCTGTAATATTAGAACTTCCAGTCAGCTTTGCACATTAAAGCCACACCATTAACAACTCCACAAATGGGAATTCAAATATCCAGAAACAATAGGCAGAGTTATAGCTGTATAAACTTTACAGATAAGGTGCTCCCACACAATGCAACTTAAAATTCAGGTTGTGAGAAAGCAGGCAGTGAGGCGTCTTCTCTTCAGACACTGAGCAGCCCATAGGTTTGTTGCTTAGAAGTACCTATTGGAAAATACATCACTGTGGAGAAAACACTGGCTGACACTGACTGGCCCATGTCCTAGCACCCTCCACAGTAAGCCAGTGACACTTGCATGCCACACAATCATCGGTATTGGTTTCCTTTGGAAAATTTTGATTTTCTTGGGGCTCTGACACATACTTATTAATTTCTGGGCTGTGGTTATCTCTGTGTTTCAGTTCAAATGGACAAAAAGAATGAAAAGGTTATGTCAGAGCTCATGAGAGCAGTGCTTTTGCAGCATTATGTTTTGTGCCTTTTGCCATTACAAGGGTACAAAGAAGCTGAGGACAGGGATGGCTCAGATGCTATTAGAAGAATGTTACTGTTGAAGAATAACAGCCATGATACACCTCTATACTGTTGATCTGGAGGTATGTCATGATGATCTTGTCAGCATGTCATGGTTTCTTCTTGGAACTGGCTTCAGAAGGGAATTTAAAGCTGTGGTAGCATGCACACAAATTGGGCATTAGAGGAAATAGACCTTTGAAGTGAAAGCAGGAGCTAACTGAATTGACAAAGCTGTTTATCAACACTGAGTGATGCTGCATCAGAGTTATTTAGAAGTGCTTCTCGTCTGCGATGTTCCGCAGTGCCAGGAGCCTCTTCTGACTGCTCTCTCTAGCCCTCCCTTCACCGGTTCAACTGCAAGCCCCTAGAGAACAAAGCAGAAGATGGATGAGTGCGATATAATTGGAGTGGTCACAAGAAATGGTTCAGACAGTAACATATATCAGCAGGAACAAGGGAAAAAGGACAACTGGAAGAAAAAACCTGAGTGACAGGAGCCCTTGGGGCTGTTGTGCTAGAGGGTGTATCACTGCTGACTTCTCAGCCTTTCTGTTGGCTGTAGAAACTGCTGGAAGTAGAAGGCAGGATAACCCAGAACATTTGCTCCTTTGCCAGGCTGCCTTATCACAGAGAAATGTAGAGATTAGGTGCCCCTCTTGCACTACACTTCCTTTAGCTTTTTCTACTGCGTATCACCTTTAGATAAAATTGACTAAAGAAAATTAACGAAAGAAGTAACTAACCCCCTCAGGGTTGAAACAGTGGAAATGGGAAGGTCAAATGGGAAATGGTAGCAAAAATATTTTACTGCAGAACTCCAACTTTTATATTATAGAGTCAACTACATGTACAATGAATATAGACCACACACATACAAGAAAAAAGGCAGCCATAAGGTAACTTTATTTCTGAAAATAGCAAAGGCTGTTGCACTCAGATTTTTGAGTAATTTTCAGTTTAGTCATTCAGACGTGACTAACTGTGAAACTAATTATAGAAATTTGAGGAGCACTGGCACTTGTGTGAAAATGAAACGAGTGACATATTCAGAGTGGACAAAAAAAGCTGAGGTGATCTGACTTTATCTGAGTTGAAGAACCAGCCTGTTCATTTTGATGAGGGAAGATTAAGTAAACTTGATAAGAGACCAGAGACAAGGTGATACTGTGAAGAGAATGCACACACACAGATATACCTGGGAAGTTTTAGAAAAGAGTCTTAACTAGGCAATTAGAATTTGCCTAGAAAACTGTGCTACCACTGACTTCAAGGAGGATGGGCAAGGTTCTTGCAGTGTTGATGGTCTGCAGGGAAGCCAAAATACTGAGGAAAAAGGAAAAAAAAACCTATATCAAGACAGAAAATCTTGGAAAATCATGCAGATTTCAAAGTCAGAATCCCCACTAAGTAGCATACAGAGATGCAAAATTCCTAAAGTTTTTACACGATGCAAGAACTGCAACAGATTACACTGCTTTGTGAGAGTTTGTGAGGGGAGGCAGAGTTTGCACAGCATGGAAAAAGAGGATGCCAGCAGCATCATCAGTTCAAATGTGTTTTTCAAAGCAAGAACAGACAAAATTGCAACAGAAAATGACAAAGCTATCAAACAAAAAGTAATATTTCTAAATTCTAAATTGAACAAAGTGCCCAGAGTTCAACTCTATCACCCTGCACATGGTGGAGTAGGGGGTAGCTGTGTTCTCCTGTTCTGCTGTTTACAAAGATATTTGCTTTGCTATGTAATTGGAAGGCAATCATTCTTCCTTCCCCACAGCAGCAAACCTTTGGATACATAAGCTGAGCCCAAAATGCTATTCGAAACAGTGTTTTTGGCACTGAGTAAAAAGCCACAAGCCTTATGATTAAAACTTTGCACTTTAGGGATCGTGCTCCCCAAAGGGAATATGAAAACTAAATGTATGGGTAAATAATGAACTGGAAAATTTACAAGTTGCACTATCACCGTGTGTGTATATGTGTGTGTATTTATATGCTTATTTTCAAGTGGAAACAAGTTAAGCCTCTGGTCTCATCAGGGAACGAACTGACTGGGAATTTGGGGGATAAAAGCAATTGAGAATGAGTTAATTTATAACAAATAAAAAACTCTCAGTAGGATCGCGATAAAACTGACAGAATTTAAATGTCCCAGCGTTAATGAGTTTATGAGATGACAACATGAGTGTACTTAATAGTAAGGAAAAAAAAAAAAAACCAACAAAACAGCCTTTCATCTTCTGTATATATACACTCACAATAACAACATGAATTTGCACAGTTCACATTTTGCTTTCCCATTGGGATATAACTGTTGTTCTATTACATGGATTGCAACTCTTCCTCAAACCCAAATTTACCTACTACACAAGCAGTTTAAAAGTAAATATGCCAGCAGGGAGGATTAAGCTCTTGGAGAGCCTCTAAATACTCTCCTCAGCCAGCCTAAGGGAACGTTGTTCTTCATTAAATGTGTGTGGATCAGGCACATGGAGGGCAGGACAAAGGACACTGTAGTTCCTTTACAGCTATTATAGCCTTTGCTCTTCCTTGAGATGGGGTATACATTTTTTGAACTCAAGCATGGTTTATGGGCCTTGATGTATTTAAGCCAGCTCTGAAGATTTCACTTCAGCTTATGACACAGCCTTGTTTACAACTTCTACAAAACTGCAGTTTGGATTGATTTAAGAACCTGAAGTTTTTCACAGGAAAAGGAAATGCATTTTTGATGGGATGGTGTGACTGTGTAGATGAGGTTTTGAAGAAAACATGACTAATGGCTCTGAGGTCTCTGCAGTGACTCAGGTGCTGTTCTGGTGTAAACCAACAAAGATCGTAAAGCCTTGAAGGATAGAAACAATGTGTCTGAGAGCAAAATAAAAATAATAAAAAACAAAAGGCACAAAAGTGTTACAAGACTTAGTATCTGGGTACTAGTACTGCAGACCTGACTAAATAAATATAAATTTTAAAAGTCATGCACATGTAAAAAAAAAATTTTTACATTTGGAATGAGGGATTTTGAGCTGACCATTACCACTCAGAAGTGAAATCTGGGTATTCTAACAGGTTTTCCTTTCAAAATATCAGCTCTACTCTCCTTAATGTAATGATCAAAACTCAGATGGAATACTAGGATGGAATTATTAAGAGTATAATAGAGAACAAAATAGAGAATGAATGGTGACATACAAGCTACTGTATAATCTTGTCTTGGGTTCAGTGTCAATAATCTTGTAATGTATACTGACAATATATATAGGTAGCATTTCTTAATGTAGATTTGGCTTGCAGTCTGGTTTTCCACTGAAGAATAATACAGAAAGACTCTGCAATGTGCATAGAATGGTTACAAAGCTGTTAAAAAGCTTTGAACACCTAACTAAGTGAGCTGGAAGATAATTAAGTTTGGCCTTCAGCCTGGAAAAAAGAGATAGTTGAGAGAACTGAGGGAGATCTCAGACTGAGGTCAATAAGGTTATGAACAGCATAGAGATCATATAGTCACTGTCTATTCCAGGGCAAAGCTGGAGAGAATTGGACATTTTAACAAGACGGTTGCAGGTTCAAGGCAGTCTTCAAGTGAATGCAAAGATGTAGTGGAAATTCCTATCACAGAATGCTAAAGTTTATGTACACTGAAGGCACAGTTAGACAAATTCATAGAAGAATTCCTCTGGGTTCTTAAATACAAATAAATCACCTCCAGTTTGGAAGGTCTTTGAAAATTACTGATCTCTGGGACAACTCTGTGGAGGCATACCAGATACACTTGCTTTCCTGTCTTCTATTTTTTTCTCAGACATCCAGTTCTGGTCACTACTGAAGAAAAAGTTCTGGGCTAGGTAGACCTTTGTTCTGATTCAGAATGGATGCTTTGTATTTTTTAATGTTTGCAGATGGATGGCAAGTAAGACTGAAGCCTTAGCAACTTGCTTTCAACATCATACAATGAAAGAACACAGGGCAGGGAGGAGGGGGAGTGAGAAACACCCACTGCATTTTGTAAATGTCTTCATCTGAGCTATTTGTTTAGACTCTCTGTATAGACAGTGCAGATCTAGCCAATACAGTCTATGGAGTTTAAACTGTGACTCATCTGGTCAAAAATCATTACCTGTTTTAAGAGGAGATGTGTTCCAAATTTGATGGATTGACTAACAACCCGGCTTCAGCAGTAGCAGTCATTTTTCTCCTTCTTAGTAGCTGGTGCAGTGCTGTGTTTTTGACTCTCGCCTGGGAACAACACTGATGACACCTATTTTTTTAGCTACTGCTTAGCAAAGTTTAGTCTGAGCAAGGACTTTCTGAGTCTCATGGTCTGCCAGGGAGGAGGGAAAGCTGGGAGGAAGCAGAGACAGGACACCTGACCCAAACTGGCCAAAGAGGTATTCCATACCACAGCACGTCATGCCCAGTATATTAACTGGGCCGGTCACCCGGAAGAGAGATCACTGCTGGGTCATGCTGGGTATTGGTCGGTGGGTGGCAAGTGATTGTATTCTCTTCCCTTGTTATTTCCCTTGTCACTATTACTATTGGTGGTAGCAGCAGTGGTTTGTGTTAAATATCCATGGGTCAGGAGCAGTAATTCTGTTGGCAGCTGGCTGGTGTTGGTGCTGCAGGGGCTGGAGGATGCCCTGGAGCTGGGCAGAGGGGCTGCAGCCTGGATATACACCACATGGTGTATAGAGGAGACCCTGCCTTTGAACATCCAGCCCAGTCGGGCAGCCGGGGTGTCAGGAGGAGCTGTGCTTCAGTGCCAATAGCTTCCAAAGCAGCTTGAACCCCTTCATAGGCTGCCAGTACCTCTTTTTCAGTTTGGGTAGAGCTGGCCTCAGATCCTTTGTAACCCTGACTCCAAAATTATTCATGAGTGTGAAACGTGCTGCAATCAAGCAAGCTAAACAGTTAAAGCCTCTCTGGTATGGAGGATGATGGCCGAAGTACAAAAATGGGGAGGCCTGGCAGATTGATTATATCACACTCCCACTAACCCACCAAGGCAAGCACCATGTGCTTACCAAGGTGGAAGCAACCACCAGATGGCTAGAAACATACGCTGTGCCCCAGGTTGGGCACCAATAAGAACTGTTGCGGTTTGAGCTCAGCCATAAATCTGCCACGATGTCATTAGCTCGACAACCCCCTCACACACACTTGCAGAGGAGACTCAGAAAGTCCTTGGTCAGACTAAACATTACTAAGCAGTAGCTAAAAACTTCGGTGTTATCAGTGCTGTTCCCAGGCTGAGAGTCAAAACCACAGCACTGCACCAGCTACTAAGAAGGAGAAAAATGACTGCTACTGCTGAACCCAGAGCAACTATTTCTGAGCTAATGGAAGCTGAGAGTGATATATTCACTGAAAAAACTTACACTGTAGATGACTCAGTCTGTCAATTGAACTTTGAGACCTCCCAGACTGGCAAACTGAAAAGAAATGCATGCCTAGCATGACTAAGATAACTTGGTAGCATGACTATATGAAGATGTCAAAAAAATGGAGTATGCAATTTTGCTCAAGAGAACAAAAGTATAATTACACAGATGTCTGTCTTCTCTCAGAGACATCCAGAGCTATGATAGTAAGAATAAAATCTAGTGGTTCTTAATACTCCAGAAGCACAGTATTTTAGCTCATAATTGTTGATATGATTGATATGAGAGGTAACTTGAGTATCAGTAGTGATGCACTTGGAGTTGGAAGAAGGAGAAGCAATAATAATAAATTAAAAAAAAAATCTAATATACTTGAATAAAAAAGGGAACTTTAGATTTGTTACATCTGTAACTTTAGAAGGATATTGTTAAAGTTGATGAAAAGCACTTAGTGTGTTGGATAAATGAGCCTGCAGATTGTTTCCCTTCCTGAGGTTCAGGAAAACAAAGACTAAGTTGAAGCTATCTGTAAACTGTGTGAAACTTTCCTTTTAAGGATTTTTTTTCTTTCAGCAAAGAGATGGATTTGACTATGCTGTTTTGCAAAGGTTTGCATCATATATGGTTGCTCAGACTGAACTGAGACACTGAAAGCAGCAAGCCACTTTTCATCCTCTTCTACACTACAGAGCAACTCACTCTCAAAGTCCCTTCTCCTTAGGAATCATATTCAGAATGCAGATTTCACCTACAAATACGTAGTTAGTCAGAGGTAATGCAACATTTTTCATGCAAATTTAAGTATAAGTCAAAGTAGGAATGTTTCCAGGTAATAAGAGGCTTCTTTTGGGAAAATGGACGTGGGTTAATGCTAGATTTGCTTATGTAGAACCAGGAGTATAAAAAAAAGTGTCCAAACCCAAAATAATGGATTATTTTTAAATTGTTAAGTCTGATTTATCTGAACACTCTCAAAAATGAGTATTGAATTTGTGATGATTCATTTGTGGCTGAGAAGTAAATAAGTGTTACAAATTATATTTTTCTCTTGAAAACTAAAGATAATGTTGCTTCAAAATTTCAGATTTTTATTATACTGAAAAAATTAGACCTGCAAGCCAAGAAAGGCTTTGCCTGACGATGTGATAATGTGTCTAAGCCTAGATGGCCTTATCATCATGTCTATGTACCTAGTGAAGTCAAGTAAATAATTCCATAGTAAATTAATGTAATTTTTGAGAGAATAAAATTTAGCCCACTGTTTTTGCAAAAAAAAAAAAAAAAATTGCAAAACCAAGAGAAGGATAAACTGAAGTGATATATGCATGAAATTTTCCAAGTCTTCTCCACTATTCCCCATAATTTCCTTCCAGTCTATTTCTGTTATAGATAGCATGGAGAATTCCAGCTGTATCAGTTCTATATTTATGTTTCTTATCCTTTAGAATCACTGCTAATTTCATAAACTTAGAACTTTTCATTCCATATTTTATTACTAACCTCACAACAGCTTTCAACATAGCATTTGCACACAAATATGTGATTTGAAGTTATTATCATATCAGACACAGATTTCATTCCCACAATTGTTTTATGTTATAATAAACTAATGATATGGCATACTTAATGCAAAAGGAGTGCTGTGTTGTTCCCAGGAGCGATACATTAGTTGCACTCATGGTAAAGAAGCATAATACCTGCTCTATTCAGTTAGAAACTCCTCAATGTAATTTTCCTGAGAATATAGTGGTACTGGGTATTAATGTTGCTGTGGAGCATTCAAAATATTTTTAATATTATGCGTAAGCATAATGCCCCACTACCACTGCCTCTATTGTCCTTACATAAGTCTGTAAAGGGACCATTAAAAATCCATTAAGTGTGTTTGCTTGGACAGCTTTCAGGGAACCTTATTGCAAGTTTTCCTACTTCAACACTTATAGGCTTCTATTAAACACAGAATTCTTTGAGCTACAAAGGTTTACTGGATTGGTCCATTAAGTGAGAGTTTTCTAGGGGGGATTATGTCTGGAAGAAGTAGGGGAGATCAGAGTTGTAATTATACAAATAGGTTTTGCTTTTTGCATTTTGTCTTTAAAGTAAAAGTGTTTTCTGTTATCTCAAGAAGCCAAAAAGCAAAATGTTAAATAGTAAATGGACGGTGTTGTGATTAAAGTATTTATAAAGGATTCAGGAAACTAGTTTAAATTATTAGACTTTAGATTTAAAAAAAAAAAAAAAAAAGAAAAAATCACTTAAGAACTGTTCTGGAAGTCCTGAATATCAGAAAAATTATGCCTACTGGCTACCTTGGATTTGCAGAAGGCTGAGGCTCTTAATGACTGCTTTGCCTCAGTCTTCTCCGGCAGATGCTCCAACCACACCACCCAAGTCTTGGAAGGCAGATGCAGAGACTGTGAAAATGAAGACCTTGGGCTCACTGTAGGGGAGGATCTGGTTCAGGACCACCTTAGGAACCTGAACTTATACAAGTCCATGGGACCTGATGAAATCCATCCGTGGGTTCTGAAAGAGCTGGTGAATGAAGTTGCTAACACACTATCATATTTGAAAAATCATGGCAGTCAGGTGAAGTTTCCAACGACTGGAAAAAGGGAAATATAACCCCCATTTTGAAGAAGGGGAAAATGGATAACCTGGGGAATGACAGACCAGTCAGCCTCACCTCTGTGCTTGGCAAAATCTTGGACCAAATCCTTCTGGAAGGCATATTAAGGCACATGAAAAACAACAAGGTGTTTGGTGACACCAGCATGGCTTCACTAAGGGTAAATCCTGCCAGACCATTCTGGTGGAATTCTAGGATAGAGCTATGGAACTGCTGGACTGGGTAGAGCAGTTGATGCCATCTAACTGGACTTGTGCAAAGCGTTTGACACTGTCCCACATGACATACAGTCATAGAATCATAGAATAGTTAGAGTTGGAAAGGACCTTAAGATCATCTAGTTCCAACCTCCGTGACATGGGCAGGGACACCTCCCACATTTAGTGCCATCCATGTCTCTAAGTAGGAGAGACATGAACTTGGTAGTTGGAACACCCGGTGGATAAAGAACTGGCTGGATGACCACATGCAACAAGTTCTGCTCAATGGCTCAATGTCCAGCTGGAGACCAGTAATGAGAGGTGTCTCTCAGGGCTCAGTGTTGGGAGCAGTCCTGTTCAACATCTTTGTCGGTGACATGGACAGTGGGATTGAATGTGCCCTCTGCAAGTTTGCTGATGACACCAAGCTGTGTGGTTCGGTTGATACTTTGGAAGGAAGGAATGCCATCTGGAGGGGCCTTGACATGCTTGTGAGGTGGGTTGATGCCAACCTGACGAAGTTTAACCATGCCAAGTGCAAGGTCCTACATCTCGGTTGGAGCAATCCCGGGCACAGCTACAGGTTGGGCAGAGAAGAGTTTCAGGGCAGCCTGGCAGAGAAGGACTTGGGGGTGCTGGTCGATGAAAGAATGAACATGAGCCAACAGTGTGCACTTGCAGCCCAGAAAGCCAACCTTATCCTGGGCTGCATCAAAAGGAATGTGACCAGCCAGTCAAGGGAGGTGATCCTGCCCCTCTACTCTGCTCTCGTGAGACCTCACTTGGAGTATTGTGTGCAGTTCTGGTGTC
>JAOEHY010024474.1:0-31477 GCA_025447955.1 Psilopsiagon aurifrons
CTTCAGGAGCAGAGGGAAGAAAAAGGGGGAAGTGAGTGAACAAACTGCGTGGCTGATTTATGGCTTAAACCACGACAAATCTCCTAAGTACAACAATATCGCTGAAATAAAAAGTAATGTAACATTACCTTTCTGACCCAATAAAGTTGAGTGCATGTAGAAGTTGCTAAAATAGATCCATGGAAGACACTAAAACTAAATCTCTTGAGACAGTTACTACAAATAATTTCCTAATTTAACATGCACATTTGCTTGCTCCCCACCTAAAAACTCAATCTACAGCAACAATTTATTCTTTATGCCATATTGTTTAATCTTCCAATTAGTCTTTCCTTCTGCTAGTCCACAAGAGAAAGGCTATATTTTACTAGTCTCACTGCCCTCTCTCTATAGGCCAGCACATGTCAGCTGAGTTCAAGTACAGTCTCATTTAACTGCAGAGCATGTCTGAAAATCCATCTTCATATTTTTAATCCATACCATTCAAATTTTCACAGAAGTTCCCCACCAATTTATTTTCTGGATCTTATTAAGACATGCGCTCATTTCAGATTCCCATTCAAAATTCTCTACTGAGAAGGTCACCACATGTACTTGTTCAAAAATGATTCCTTGTTCTAAATTTACCTTCCTTTTTTTTATTACGTACATGATAAACCTCACCATTAAGGCACTTCATAACTTAGTCGCATTTTGTTTTCCTATTTCTTTGCATGTATTTCTAACGTGAATACCCAGCAGAGTATGATACTCAAGTCTTACTACAACAGCACATAGGTGGCATAGACTTTCTGGAAGCCACTATGCAACAGTTCCTGCTCCTTAAGGATATCATTCTTGAAGAATGTGTACAGGCTTCCTGGACCCCTTTGTCCTTCACCAATGTTTCCCAAGGAATTTTACCAACCAGTGTCCTAAACAGGCCAAAGTCAGCCCTCTGGAAGTCTGAGGTGGAGATTTTGCTGACCTTTTTCCTGACTTCACCAAGGACTGAAAATTCAATCATTCCATGATCACTTTGCCCAAGATGGCCTCCAACCATCACATCACCCACCAGTCCTCTGTTTGCAAACAGCAAATTTAGCCAGCATTTCCCCCAGTTGGCTCACTAACCAGCCGAGTTGGGAAGTGTGTGGTATCTTCCACACCCTTCAAGAACCTCCTGGATTGTATCTTCTCTGCTGTATTACACTACCAGCAGACATCTGGCAGGTTGAAGTCTCCCATGAGAACAATGGCAAGCAATCATAAAACTTTTCCCAGTTGTTTGAAGAACACTTCATCTGTAGCTTCATCCTGGTTGTCTGGTCTTTAACAGATTCTTACCAGGATATCTGCTTGGTTGGCCTTTGCCCTGATCTTCACTCACAAACATTCAGCCTTCTCACTCACAACACTGAGTTCAACGTCAGTAGACATACTTCCTAACATACAACAAGATGTAACCATTGCAGCATTTTAACGATGCGACCATTTATTGCATTCTTATGATAGTGATTATGTCATGATTTCCTTGCTGCACAATGGCTTCTAGCTCTTCCTGTTTGTTGCCCATGCGGTGGGCATTGGAACAAATGCATTTAAGTTGTCCTGTGGATCTGGACTACAACAGCAGCATGCCACCCTATGACTCATTTTTAGCAAGCCTGGTGTTATCCCCTTTCCCCTTCAAACCTAATTTTAAGTCCTCTCTATAAGCTCTGCTAGCTCCTACTAGTATTGAAACAAGAGTTATCAAAACCCCACTTTGAATAAGTCATTATAATTCTTCCTTTGACATATTTTTCTATAAGAAATCCAAACTTTTCTAAGTAAACAAGCATTAGAATCCAAATACATTATTTTTTAAAGAAATGCAGGCTACTCTCAAAAAAATTAACACTTATTAAAATAAAAAAACACTAGATGGAGCAACTATCCTACTTTAACATGCCTTTCTCCTCCAAAAAAATAAAGTCTCTTTCAAATCTGAACATTAATATTATATCCATAATAACTTATGACAAATACACCTACCTTAGAAACTTTAGGAAGCATGTATAAAGTTATTTACTGAATAGCAAAGAAAGGTACCTTTGGATGTTATTTCAAGAACATTAATAGTACAAATATGTTTAAATTAAATGTCAAGCAGCTCTAACTTGTTTGCTATCTAAAAAAATTGTGAACAGAATAATTTACTGATTTTTCTATGCTACATAACTGACCTGTTTTGCCCAGTATGTAAATACCATAAAATGTTGCAACCATTTTTCCCACATACATTATTTTTTCATCCTAAAATTGTAGCTTTGTTACATTTATCTCTAGTCCTAATGCCTAACACATACTTTCAAGACCTCATTATAGAGCTTCAGGTAGTTTTCCCTTCTCAGATTCAAATTAATTCCTTGGGAAAAGGTGATTTGCTATGACCAGCAACAGAACTTAGCACATGACTGAATCATTCTGACTTTCTGAAGCATTACTTTTGAGGTAGATTTAGAAACTTTTTTTTTTTCTTTTGGGGTGGGAGGGGAGGAAGCCATCTTTATCTTATCTCAGTTTTCCACCACTTACGGTAAAATGTTGCTGTAGGAGGGAAGAAAAACCTCAGCTTCTTTCCCATGTATTCAGGACACAGCGAATCGGGGCAATTGAAATGTGACATTCACTCCTGTGTATGTTATTGGCCTACAAGTCAAATTGCCTCTCCTCAATTTCTTCATTATAAATGGAGACTCTCATACTTCTAAATACTTTCAAAGCACTTGGAAATGTAAAATAAAAAGCACTCTAGGAAGCTTGATGTTTCCATCTCAGCCACCCATTATTTCTCTTCAACTAAGTAGCTGGGGACCATATTCTTACACAGTCTGCTACCATGATATTCACAGAGAAATTCCTCTTCCTTCAATTGTAAAACTAAGCACCTAACAATTCACACTACAGGTGCAGTGCATCTTTAAAACATCCTCTAGTCTAAAACATTCAGATCACAGGAAAGCAAACCTGGAGCACAAATATTTCAAAACACCTGGCAACAGAACCTGATACACTTATTTCAGGTATATGCCTTTATAGAAACAACGCTGACTAAAGCTTGAGAACAGATGAAAGAAACATTATTCACTAACTCAAAAAGCCCTAACCCTTAATGTGCCTATACCCCTAGCCCTAAGAATAATACACAAGAACATGCAGTGTGTTGTACCATAACTGAAGTGGTCTACATGATCTGGTTATGCACCTTCAGAAGTTTCTGGCAAGCATTCAATAATTGCTTTGTTTTTTTAATCGCACAAAATCTAAGCAGTATCTCTCAGTTAATTTCAAAACCCAAAAGCTATGCAGTACTGTGGCTTTGCTTGTCCTTGGGTGCACGTACAAATAAACATATACAAAAAAAGCCCAAAAGATCTTGCAGGCAACAGTGACCCAGAAAATAACTGACTGATTGGCAATGCAGTCATGGGGTTCTCTCAGAAAAAAAAGCATTGACAAAAAATGTGTCTAGTCACCAATGCATGCAGTCATTTTAGCTGAGAACCCAAATCTTAAGATGAGTTTTTTTTCTCCCATTGTTATGTTTATGTCCCCTGTAAATTTAACATGCATGGAGAAAGACAACAGCATACTGTTAAATGTATTAGTTTCTAAGACTGCATATTTATCTATTAATAAAAGCAGGCATAATAATGATTATTCTAAGCTGAAACTCCTAAAGTTTCCTCTCAAAGTGCTTCTATCAAGCTATTTATTGACTGGCTCTCACGCTATGGAACACCCACTTGGAATTTCTAGAGAGGAAAGGTAAATAAGTCTTTTTTTGGCTGTTCGGTTAGAAATGCCAAAAAAATATCTAAATGGTAAAACACTGTCTTCAGATAATAAAACCATCATTCATCCTGCTGCACAGCTGTGGACATTTCTAATGTCATTTACTTTGCACATTACCATATTACAGGTCCACTCAGTGTTCACTCAGTGAACAGTCATACTGATCTCGTTCTCCTATGATGCTATGATTGTGTTGTTAAAACAAATCTAGTAAATCCTGCACACAAAGCAATATTCCAGCTAGTTAGACCATATTAAAGTATATTAAACAATGGACTACCTTCTTCCTGCTAGAAATCAGCTTTCTTTCCTAGCTGATCAAAATAAAAATCTAAATGAAAAGGATTCTGATTTTAAGTATATATAAGAAACCATAACTTAGCTACCTAAATTTATTGTATACAAAGACAGAACTACAGTCTGTCCAAGATTCGTATCTTGACTCTTAAGCAAAAGTTAGACAGAACTTACATGGTGAATTAATATCTTTTAGATAGCATAAAATGTGAATCAAACCCCCCCTTGAAACCTAGCATGCAATGGTAAAAAAATCATTAACACTCTGCAAAATTTAGTAGCAGATCTGCCAATAATATAGCTGCAAGGAATCACAGGCTCAAATTTGATAATATATCCTATTTCTCTAAAAGAATCTATCAAATTTGTGTATAACCTTGCTAGTTGCAATTCCTTACAGAGACAACAACTAAAACACTTTAAGGCTTTAAAATTCTCAGTTTGTATAAAATGAAATATTTCTGAATATAAACTAATTCTATAATCCAGCTAATTACTGCCCTCCAGGAGTTTCCTCACATGATGACTAGAAGCCTGTAGTCTGTCGTACCCAGCTAATTTTACTTTCAGTATTAAGGCAAATCAAAGGAACATGAAGAAGAAGGAAAATACAGACTAATATGACATACTTAGTAGCTGAGAAACAAACTTCTGATGGAAGTTGGTCTCCAGTTTTACAATACTGCATAGCTATTTATAGCAACAAATTTCTTGAAGTATCATAAAATATAGCATTAAAAAAAAATGTCTAGTTCATCTAGTTTTAAATAAGATAATGCTTTCCTTTGTAATAGCAGATTCACATTTCACTTCATTATATTTATGCCAAGTAAGATCATTCCTAAAATATTCAGTTTGGAAAGGAAAAGTTAAAAATTTTAATATACCAATATTTGAGACACTAAAATTCCAGTGGAAGTTTTATTCTTAATTTGTTCATTTCAAAATAAAGAATGACAATATTTTCAAGACAAGCGCCATGCCTTAAAATAAGTTTACTCTTGCGTATAAAAAAACTAGGTTCTTAGCATCTCATTCAGAAATTTTGTGCTTGAGCAATTCTACTTAAACTCATCAGAAATTTTTTTTTGTGCCTTTAACAAGTGTTCAAGTTTATTAGTCTAAACTCATTTGTCACTTATACTTGAGTTACACAGGAAAAAAAATCTGAAAATAATGATACTGCATGTTTCACCAACTATTAATTCTGCCTCTGCAGAACTGTTACTTCTAATGCTGACCCACAAGCCAGAAAGAACGCAACTTGGATTTTAGAAACCAGGCAATATCACCACTACTAGTAATCTCAGTATAAAAAAAAATATGCTTAAAGAATTAATAAAGATAGAACTAATGGAATGCAGCAATTTCTTCAAGCTTCAACACTATTGTCAAGTGGAACCCCCACAATGCCATTCATAAGGACTTCTACTAACAATTACTATCACAGTGGTACTGGTATAATTATTAAGATTTTTTACTGCAATATAGTTGGACTAGAAGCACAAAAATATCCATAACTCTTCCTAAGTAGGATAATAATCAATCCATATTTTAATGGAGAACAGAAATAAAATTTTAACCTGAAAAATGTACACAGCAGCCTACTGCAGCCAAATGACTTTCTGCATTCTTATCCAAACTCTATCAGTATTCTCTCTATCTTAATGATTCTCACCTCTTTCTAATTTCCGAATCCACAAGGAGTTGCCTTTTTTTGTGGGGTGGAGGTGGTGGGAGCTCCTCTTTAGCATGCTTAACCAGAATATGTTCTCTTGTGGTCACCATAGTTACAGTTTCCATTACAGTTGTCTGTGTTAGTGATGTCTGAGTGGTAGTGACAGTCTGTGAAATCTGTGAGAAGTATAAAAATAGAGGTCACACATTGCTTGAAATACTTCAGTAAAGGCTGTTTAGAGTAGCAATAGAAGATAACAAGAAACAGCTCCTATCTGATCATAGGCTGACATTCAGAAAAAAATAACCCTATACGCAACTCAAACCAAATTGTTTTATCCAACTCATGCTGGGTGAATAAGAAAACTGCAGAAGTCAGTATCAAAATCAGAAAGGATCCTAAACTGTATGAGCTCACGGCTCCCTGCAAGTCCTGATAAATGAAGACAAGAAATGAATGGTCACTTTAATGAGGAAAATGAATAATAGCAAATACATAAAATGTCACTATTGCTATAAGACACTCTGCCTCCATTCTGAAAATATATTACTTGAGAAGCAATAAAAGCATGGTAATGGAACTAAATAACCAATTATTACTTTTACAGTTTATAACAATTTTTAAACTAGAATGTAATTCATCACAACCTACTTGCAAAGAAGCTAGCTTTCTGTCAGAGAATCTTAAATCAGAAAACACGCACTAGAAGGCAAATTAATTTTCATCAGTTTTATTCCACAATTAAAAGAAAAATGTTAAGGGGTCATAAAAGATACAAATACACATAATATGTAACACTGCAACCAGCAATCTACTGCATTTAACTTTATGCATTTAGTAACATGAAACAAACCCTTCATATAGTTCAGACGTATTTAAAAAAAAATAAAAGGCAATTCTTAGAAATATTTCTGCTCATATCTGTTTGAAAGATACTGATCGTATATCTATGGCCCATTAATATTTGTTTCCATATAACACCAAACTACAAACTTCCCACAAGTGAACGTGGGCAGCTGTTCTTAAGTCCCTTAACCAATGATAAACAGGTCACTTCATGTTTTGATTCTGTCAGAGGATGACTCATTTCTCAAAATGCTCTAGTTATAGCTCCAATGATCGCATTACAGTTTGGGGGCAACGAAATGAAAAAGAAAAGGAACAAGTTATACCAGGAGCAGGAAAAGCTGTGCATCAGAAGAGCCCTGCTTCTTTGCTTATTGCCAATGTGCAAGAGTTAGAAACTTTCCAATTCAATGAGAAGAATGCCTGTATCTAAAATTCCATGAAACTATATATGCACACAAATTATCTATTATTTCTCGCACCAGAAATTCAGTAAGAGAATAGAGTTTTATTGAGACATTAACGTTTCTATACACAGTGGAGAAGAGGCATACCAGGTAATTAACTACAACACCTTTCCAATGATGTTTTCTTATATTTAAAAGAACAGACTGACAAGGAAAGGGGTATACTGATGCAACCAGTCTCTTCTCAACAGGCGACATCAGTAAAGGCAAAAAAAAAAAAAAAAAGCCAATGAAAAAAACCCTAAAACAAACCAACCAACCAACCAAAAAAACCCCACCCCGAATTCATGTCAACACTGCCAAATCTTTCACATGGTCTTCTAAACAGGAAAGTTTTCCTGATCTTTGTCCAGTTTGCCAATGGAAGATCATTACCACTGTCTTTCTTTCTTAGGCAGTCTTTTTTTCTCAGGCAGTCTTTCTTAGAGCAGTCAGCTCAATGCTATGCTTTGAGATAGAAAGGACTAGCTGTCTAGTCTTAAAAGCAGAATCAGGACTACTCAGAAGACTACAAAATTAAGAATCAGAGCAGAATTATTATTTTACTTTTTTTTTTAAATCTCTGGAATAATTATATCAATTGGCATAAGCTGCTTGTGAACTGAAGGGACTTTGCTAAACATAAGAACTACATAAATTCTTTGGAAAAGTAAAACAGCAAGTTGACTTTCTAATCACTACAGTATTAAGTATAAATACTCTTGGTTGAGTTCCATCAACAAGATCTATTGCCTGATATCTTAATCCACAGAAATGACAATATTAAGTAAACATTTCCGTATAGTTTAAATAAAAAAAAAAGTTTCATAAAAACAATACAGCATCCTTTTCAATTTTGTTTTAGTTAAGGGGGGGAAGAAAGAAAAAGAAAATTTCTGCTTTTGACATCTGTGGTTCTGTCAAATTTGAGGGTAACACCTGATGTAATCTTCTCCTGAGCTGACTCTCTTGCTAAGATCATTCCAAACAATTCCCTGCTCCTTATGTGCAGTTTTGGGTAGAGTTTCCCTTTCCTCTGACAAAAGTCTTATCTTGAGGTCATAAGCTGCCATGTTTCCATTTGCCGATCAACACCAGGGCACAATTTACACTAAAGAAGGTGTAAAATTGCAGCTAGGGTTCTGTAGGACTCATCTGCAGCATACTGCCAATTACACAGGAGTAACAGCAACAGTTTCAGCTGGTGATTGGGAGCTATGCTTCAAAAGTAGGCAGTGCAATTACCATATGTTCAGAGCAGTCAAGTCATGATGCTGTGGGGGGGGTAATGATTTACATGTCAAAACAGTAAAGAAGCATTTTTCATGCTTAATCAAAATGAACAGAGGTTAAATACTACATACTTCAAAAAAGAAAATGGAGATGTGAAGTTCATAATCATTTTAATTGGAGGCTGGGTAAGACTAAAAGGTACTGACAATTACACTGCAATGTAACTGCAAGATGAAGTTGGTTCGCATATAAAGATTGTACACAGTTCAGCGGGTAAAGGACAATCCTTAAAAATATGCAGAGGTACAAGAAATGAAGTAAATTCCAATAGCTTTCCTGATGAAAAAACAAGCCAATCCACCACCTAAATCTAATCACTGAAACATGTGTTTCATGTATTATTCAAAGATGGTCCAAATAATGACAGTATCATTTCCTCATCCCTCTCAATTCCTGACAAGCAAATATGAATCTGAGATGATGCAGACTAGGCCTTACGCCACTACAAAATCATATGGAAAGCAGCAAGGTGACTCACAAAGCTGCACATTAAAAGACTTTCAAAATACAATGCTTGCCTTCAGTTTCACATCAACAAGCTCATCTTAAAAACATGTGAAAACTCATCACTTTTTGGAGTGGACAAATGTAAATCTCCTTTTTCATCATCTACAGGCAAATGTATGTACAATGTGTGTATAGCACTTCAGTAGTTTTATGTCATTTTATTTCTCTTTTATATGGCAGCCTACTTTAATGTTGACATTTACTATTGCCTTTGGAAGTGCCCTCCATCCTGATAGACTCATAATTTTTCTTAACACTTACTTTTTGAGCTGTCATCTGGTTTTTGATGAAATGTATGAGTGGGGAAGTTCAGATGAGGAATGGTGTTTTCTTGTGAAGGTTTTCGGTACAATTTAGTGAAGCATAATGAACTCCCCAAATTTAGGTTTATTGTTTCTAAAAGCTACGCATCTAGTCTCAGCAAGTTCTCCTTGTCCTTGATTTCACTGTGTGGTCAATGAAGGAAAGTTGACATTTTCATGATGAGGACAAACTGATTTTACAGGTCTCTCTCCCCTCCCCTTTGGCATCCACTCATTTGTAGCAGAAGCTTCAGCCAGGAGTTCTGATTTAATGCTTAAATTCAGCAGTAATGAATTCAGCTAAATGTGGGAGGACTCACACTCTACTTTTCCTTTGGGATGTATAACTGCCTCCTGTGCCTAGCTGGAAAATCAGCTTTGAACAGAGGCCGAGGTTGTCTCTTCCATTTACTTTCTTATTTTCTCAACAAGTTAATCATTCAGTGACACTTTAGTAGAGAGGGAAGAAAAATAGTGA
The DNA here is from genome assembly GCA_025447955.1 of Psilopsiagon aurifrons. Taxonomy (NCBI): domain Eukaryota; kingdom Metazoa; phylum Chordata; class Aves; order Psittaciformes; family Psittacidae; genus Psilopsiagon; species Psilopsiagon aurifrons. The sequence continues at coordinate 9,667 of JAOEHY010024474.1, forward strand.
CAAAAATGTAGTTATGAAGGTACTATAAGAATTATTAAACATAGAATCATTCAGGTTTGAAAGGACCTTTAAGATCATCAGGTCCAACCATTAACTTAGCACTGCCAAGTGCACTACTAAACCAACGACTTAAATTCAATTTTGAAGGAAATATCTAAGACTGGCTAATAAAATGTGCATTTTCTGATAGATTTTAGTGAAACATGTTGTATTTGACACACTTTTCCAATTTCCAATTACGATATACCTAAACTGTGTAACACTGCCTTAAGAAATGATCTTTCAGTTAGAATGTGCAATGTCTGTGGAACGTGATGCAATATGGCTACAACAGCATACTAACTCTGTGCCAAGCAAAGTTATCTTCTCCTTGGAGGAAAAGCTTATCAAATGAAATGTGCTGCTATAAGACAGTTACACTGTTTGGGGAATCTGAAGCATCTCCCACATGTGCTGCTCTATGACGTATGGATGCACAGCCTCAGGATAGCTCACTTCACCTTTTCTGCAATTTGAGTTCCATTTTCAAAGCTAGTATCTGCTTTTAAGACCAATCAACAATCTAAATAACTCTTGAACACTTTGGAGTGTTTTACTAAATTCTTCAAATCATGTGACCCTACTCATCCCAAATTCAAATCACATCTCTGGATTTTCCTCTGTATTGAATGAACAGGTTTCCTACAGCAAATACACAACTGTTAAATCTAATTTTCAACTGTTATAAATGCTATGTAGAACAAACTGGTTTTGCTTTGTTACGAGGTGAAATTGTATCCTTTCCCCATTTTCTCTTCTTCTGCTCTCACAAACTGATTTTTCCAACTTCAGCTACACAAAAAACTGTATCACAAAGCAAACTACAAGATTAAAGCTTGAGTTGGAAGCAAGGTTATTAAGAATTTAGATCACTATGGGAAGTATAGCAGCTTTCATTTAATTAGGCAAACAGAAGTTGGTAGAAGGATTAGAATATACCAATAAAAAACTGCAGTATGGTCAAGTGAATTGAATCAAACTGTCCAAACTATGACAGCCCCTCTAGGAACAGGACAGAGGTGTGTGCAGTGACATTCTGCTTTATTTTATCATTAAAAAGTCTTAATGTCTACTTCACCAGTCATGCAATGATTGTATAGAAATAACTCAATGAGATAATGGAACAGAAAAAAGTTAGCTGATTTGAGTTTAAATACAATAACAAAGAGATGCTGTCAGTTGACTTGAAAAAAAAAATTGGGTATGTTTTGTGGTACGACAACAGAGAACACCAGAGCCCTGATTTTTGTTATCTGGTTTAAAAAATGTGAAACTTTAAAACTCGAATTTCTTCTTTTTTATACGTATGTTATAGTTAACATAAAGGAGCTGGGCAAAATAATAGCAAATTATATTCTTCTATCACTGGCATTGGGGACACATGTACAGAATGGTTTTTTTTTTATTTTTCACAAAATCTTTTCTTTTTATGGCCTCTCTTTTTAACCTGTAAATCAGCATAACATAAGAAGAAGTAACGAAGTAATCTATTTTAAACTTTCACTATTGAAAAAAAATTAAAATAATTTCTCTTTAACTAGCAAATAGCTCTTACATTAATTTCAGACCAACTGCTATTCCACAGAGACAGCCATAAAAACATTACATTTGAAGTGACCATTTATTTTAGGTTAAAAAAAAATTAACTGGAAAGAGTATTTACATTACAGACTGTGACACCCCTGAAACCACAGTTAACAAACCAGGAAAGTAATCAACACTATAAAGAGAGGTGAAAAACTAAAGAGGTATTTGAAATTCTGGAAAGTTGTATTACAACTGTATTATGATGCCTTAAAAATAAAGTCTTTCATAAGCAAGCATGCAGAGACAAAAAATAAAACAATATGATAAACAGCACCAACACTACTTCAAGCATCTGACTAGCAAAGGATTTGACTGCCACCAAGTGACAAAATTACGGTTTTAACACACCTGTTTAGAGTTGCTCTCCACCTTCTGCACAAGGCTCTCCCAGCGCTGGGCAAAATTTTCAAGATGACTTTCCAGCTTTTGAGCCACTGCTTTATTTTTCACAGCAACAAGAAGATCTTGGCTTAGTGACTTCAGCTTACCAATCATTTGCCTTTTCAATTCTAGATCGCCTTTTAGGATCTGTTAAAGAAAGTAACAGCAGGCAGAACAGTAATTTAGTAATTTATACAGAAAAAACCCAAACAAACCAACAAAATCAAACCAAACAAACCCAACAAACCTGGAAGAAAATACCAAGAGAGAGCATCATAAACACTGAAAACGGGTAGGTGAATTTCATAGAAACTCCTATACTTCCATGCTGTTAGTGCAAAAACTGCTGGTAGAGCTGACATGGTGGAATGAACACATTGCACTTCACAAAACAATATTACAGGTGGAGCATCCCCAGACATCTTAGCATGCCTCAGTTGGCAACATAAATCAGAAAGCTAACAGCTGTGTGACATTAATAACCTTAAAACTGCACTAATGTTAATAACCACAGCAACATTTCAAAAACTTTCTTTAAAGTTTTGTTGTACTTTGTCATATATTGGGTATTAAGACTCACTGGGAAAAAAATACTAATATGTAAAATACTGATAAGCAACAAAATGCACAATTTACAAATCTGCAAGAAAACAAATTGTACTGTTTGCTTTATCAAATTATCAAATAACTCAGTCATGACTTATGTCAAGTGTATACTGTTAACTCCAATATCTCAATATTGTAAAGTGGTTTCCTTACTTATTGGTAATGTGCTTCTACTAGTTGTTTTGTACTTTTGTACTTTTTCAGTAAATATCTCAACATGTGTTACAAAAAAGAGGAACAATGTGTTACAAAAAAGTTTGCAAAACTTAGGCGCTGACATGAAAACAACTGAACAAACCTGTGCCATAAATGACAGTAAAATTTCACCTCAGCCTGTTCATTTACATTCTGCATTCTCAGTGCATCACATACTCATGCTCTGTCACCCTTTCTTCGCCTTGTGCAAGAATTATAGTGACAATTATAGTGACAGTGAATAAACAGTAGGTGGAAAATTAAAAAAAAAAAAAAAAAAAAAAACAAACCAAAAACCAAAATGAAGCACAGTTATTTTAAAGAACTATTTTTAGAACTAGAGCTACTACCCATCAACATGAGGGAAAAAGAAGTCAGTACTAATACATGCACAGAGTATTAAGGCCTAAACAGTTTTTCTGACCTTTAGACTAAGAAGAGCCTAGTAGAGAGTTAATGACAAAGGAGATAAATTTTCACATACAACTACTGAAAACCTCTGAAACAAGCCTTTGAGATTATTTAAGCACAAAAATTTGTTGCAAAAACCAGGAAAAATCATACAAATAGATATTGTGGGTACAGCATATAAATAAAAAGGAAATCTAACTGATTTGATATCAATTTCCACACAGCAACAGAACTGCATTAAGATTTACACTGTTTAAAAATTTATTCTACCTATTCATTTCAATAAAGAATGAAAACGTTACCGCTAAAGCTGAGAGAAAAGGAGGGACAGCAATACTGTGTCTACACAGCAAGATTTTGGTAGCAGGAGGGCTGCAACTGTAGCATCTCTGAGAAGACACCAGGGGCTACCCCCACATTGGATAGAACCAAATCCAGATGGATCCAAAATAGACCTCCTGCCCCCCACAACTGAACCCATCAGTGACTCCAGTGGTGCCTCTGCAATGATTTCATTAAGAAAGGGTAAAACCTGCTGTGCAGAAGCTTTGAGATAGAGGAGTGAGAAAAATGTGACACACACGAAAGTCAGTGAGGGAGGAGAGGAAGGAGGTGCTCTAAGAGCCAGAGCTGAAATTCCCCTGCAGCTTGTGGTCCAGACCATGGTGAGATAGGCTGTGCCCTGCAGCTCATGGAAGTCCATGGTGGAGCAGATATTCACCAGCAGCCCAGGGAGGACCCCACACCAGAGCAGGAAGGAAGCTGTGACCTTGTGGAGAAGCTGTGATGGAGCAGGCTCCTGGCAGGACCTGTGGTGTTGTGGAGAGGAGCCCACACTGGAGCAGGTTTGCTGGCAGGACTTGTGACCCTACATGGGACCCAAACTGCAACAGCCTTCCTGAAGGACTGCACCCCACAGAAAGGACCCATGCTGGAGCAGTTCATGAAGAATTACAACACATGGGAAAGATGTGCACTGCAGCAGTTCATGAAGAGCTCCTTTCCATGGGTAGGACCACATACTGGAGCAGGGAAACTGTGAAGAGGAAGCTGCAGCAGAGACAAAGTGTTATGAACCGACTGCAACCCCCATTCTCCATTGCTCTGTGACACCTGGGGCAGGGGGTAGAGAAGTCAGGAGTGAAGTTGAGCCTGGGAAGAAGGGAGGGATAAGAAGGTGTTTTAAGATTGTTTTTATTTCTCATTATCCTACTCCGATTTAATGTCTGATAAATAAGATTATGCTAGCTACCATACTTTCAGTTAGTGAATTTTTGAAAAAAAAAAAAAAAAACCAAAAAAACAAGTATTAATCTCTTTGTCATTCCATAAATCAACAGGGATATTTACCACTAATTTTGGACCACCTATAAGCTAAGACTTAAACAATCAAGCTGTAAGAATTCTAATTAAAAAAAAACCACAATGTTAATATTTGTATATGTGAGGACAAAATAGAGTAATTTTAAAAGCCGGTTACTTAAACTTCACAAACATCATGGTATTTATACTGGCCAAAAGCCAAAATGTTTCTAGTTTTAATACAGAAGGATGAGAAGGACATAAATTGTAAAATTATTTTTAAAAATCTAAGGTTAAGCCTACTGTATAATGTATTACACGTAATACATAATGTGTAATACTGTATTTGATACTAAATAGAGAATTATTCATGCCTGAAAATTCTACTATGTAAAGTGTAAAACCAAGTCTTGAAATAATGCCTAGAACACTTCCTTCCCCCCCCATTTGACAAGAAATAATAATAGTTCTTTTCAGATTGCTAAAGAAGTTCCTATTTACAGCAATAATAAATTACCTATTTTGACAAAAGCACAGACATGAGTGTTTCCTTTCCTTTAAATATATAAACAGCCATTGCTATGTAAAAAAATAGTGGATACTGTACCATTTGCTTTACAAATGTCCTTAATGCTGTAAAAGAATGTCAAAGTCTAGGCTGTGACAAGTTTTCCACCTCTACCAGCAGAGCATCTTTCTAGCCATACACATTCCCTCCATAAACACAATGCATAGTGAAGTATTTTTTGAAGAGTGAGGTAGGGGACATTTTGAAAAGGGTACATTTTGCATATGTAAACAGAATCCCAAAATACAGTTGAGTTATAGTTGGAAAGTAATACTAATGTCAGCAATTCACAACTTTTGAATATGCAGCTTTTTCAAGTTCAAGGAATGCATAAAAGGCTTTGCGGTATGATAAGTGCCTAGTCATATGCGTACGTCTTTGTAAATATACATATATAATCAGTCACATACAATACATACATCAATAATAGCAACAAAGAAACCTTCAGCACAGAAGTATACATATTTTTAAGACATCCAAATGCTATTTCAGTTCACAAACTTTTGACAGCCAAGGAAAATATCTGCATCTATTGTCTATTTTATCAGCAAGGCCATGGGCCAACCTATTCCATCAAACCGAGAATGTCCATTCTTAAAGTATCAAAGAGCTATTCTGCCAAACCGTATTGACTGAGAGTGGGAGAAAGCCACATGCAGTCAGACTTACAAATAAGAAAGTTGAACGTAAAATAAGAGAATGAAAAATACATACAGCTAATTTGTGTAGACTGGTTAGCATTTCATTTTGATCTTTAAAGCCAGTTGTATGAATTTCTCTCACAGTATCTTCTTTCTCAGTAAGCCATGCATCAAAAAGGCACTGAAAGAAAATGGAAGAGAATGCAAGGCTTCAGGTAGGTCTTTTCTTGTGAAATTTGAATGAAAAGCCTTCAGTTAGGCCTTTTCTTGTGCAATTTTTTGAAGGACATTCCAACTTATAACTGTTAAAACTACTCACTTGCTCTTCTGCAAAGTGCTGCCATTTACGTAGAATATCTTGCAAAAGGACCCATCGTTCTTCTGTCCATCTGCAGATGGCTGCCCACCGGTTTCCAAAGCACTAGAAAAAAAAAAAAAACACACAACAGATGCTTGCATTTCTTTTTTTAATGACACAATCTGCTTTTCCTATGGCATTACAAGTTTTTGTGAAAACTTCTTCCTAATTCACTTTTTACAGTCTTAAGACCTTAAAATATGTTGCATGCCGCACTGAAATGGATCTTATCACCATTTGAAACAAAAACAAAATGCAGAGACTAGGAGAAGCAACAGAGCCAACAGCTGAGAATTTTAATCCTAATCTACAGATACATTTTTCCATTAAGTCTCTTGATACTACGCACTCAGAAACCCCCTTAGTTTCAAAAGTTTACAATGCCAAATACATAACTACTTGACACATAATTATAGTGGCCCAAAGATGTAATCAAAGCAAAGAAGTATCTCATTCTTAAACTGCGCCATCAGTGTTGTTGATAGAAGTTCTTAACTGTTTTAAAATATTGCAGGAAAAATACCTTCACCTTATAAACTAACCAGCACAATCTCAATGAGGTCTCCCAGGTATTTGTAGCGTATGTTACTATACAAATTTTAGAATTACACTAAATACCACCTTGTTACCTCTCCCTTATTTTAGCTGAAATCAACCATTACTTTAATTTCCTACGAGCCTTTATTAAAAAATACCTAAGACAGAAGATGAACTTTAATAATGCTGTGATGGTGTCACATGCCATAGAACTTTTACTGCAACAATTTACAATTATTTAATTACCCCTGAGCATCATATGCAAATTCTTCAGCTATGCCCAAATAAAACCCCCTATAAAATCTACAAAATATTCTATACTACTGCATTCTCTTTTTTTTCCTCTACTTCAAATGCATGCTTTGACAAAAAGTTTATTTTTCATATTTATTTGCTTGATAATTCTCCCTTATAATTAGACATATTTTATGAGACTGTATCTTTACATGTTTTTCATATGATTGTAATTTAATCTTAGCAAAAAATGTAGCGCCCAAATGGTAGATTTTAAAACAATGGGATTAATACTCAGACTGCATTTTCAACCAGGAATGAAAAAATTTAATTTTGCACTGCCTAGAAAATGAGAGGTAAAATTTCAGGATGCCATTTGAATTTGTCACTTTATCGATTTTATGTCAAAGCAAAAAGTTAACAGCTACCATGTTTTTCATTTAGTGAACATTAAACCCATAACAAATCTTGCAGACTAAAGAGGCTCCTGTCATGCCAATTAGTTATATAATATTAGATATTGGCTCAATTTAGAAAAAATGAAAACTATCTTTAATCAAACAGCATAATAATGCTAATTTAAAAATATGTCAATTCTTGAACAGCACAAATACATTAATACAGAGCAATATTCCTTCCCAGTCACTTACTGCATAATTACAAAATAGGTTTTGAGAAAGCTGCTTTGTTTGCCTTTTTCAGGCTTAATATTAGGATCATGGTTTTGGTATATATTTGGAATTATGTACTGCATGTTTGCTTTCTTTCCTAATTAGATCTAGATAAAAGCCAAGCAATTTTACAAATCTAAGAATGTTATTTCTTTTCACATTGAAGTCATGTTTAGTATTAGTGTTTGCTTGCCATGAACCATAATGTGATCAAAGATAAGCAACAGACACTTCTAATCTGAACCCTGATTTGAGACTCTCTCTTTCCTAATAATACCAACAATTCAGGATAATTATTATTAGTTATCTACTCTGTACATGATTCAACAAAGTCATAAGTGGCTTCTTCTTGTTGTTTAACGTGGTCCAAAACTAAGTACTAGATTTTCCCTATATTGGGAAAATCCCACCACCAGAGAAGAAAAATCTCTTAGTTGCTAAAATTCTATTTTTACAGCTAGTGAGGTGAATCACATTTGGTTGTTTGTGTGTCACTTTACACAGAAGCTTATGTACTACATTCAAAAAATACACTTACAGTTCTTTTCAAGGACTTACAAATTATCCCCAAGTCAAGCAGCAAAGGTTTTGGTACATTGGATTTAGATTAATGCTTCTGGAAAAATCTGTTACTGACCAGAAGTCTCTCCATTGGTAATGCAGGTGTAGATCAGAATAAACAACACCGTACACAACTAAGCAGTATTTCTCACCTACCTGAAATTTTTAATTCTCATATAAGCCAAATACAGAGTCTTTGACAAGAAAAACATTTAATTAAAAAAAGATAGACTTTAACAGACTTTCACTGACTCTACATTATTGAAGAACTTCATTCTTAAAGTATGCAACACCTTGAGTTATGCAAGCTCTTGCATCTTTATATCCAACTAGACAGGGTGCTAGAACATCTAGTCTAGGTCACGCTATACCCAGAAATGTTGGGCCAGATGATCCTACAGGTCCCTTCCAACCTGGTGTTCTAAGATTGCTCTCCAATTTGGAAAGGGACTTACACAACAGATGTATATTATATATATGCGCATGGATGCAGAGGAAAACTTGGAGTTGGCGGAAAAAAACACTAATCCACAAAAACAAATATCAAACCACTGATTGCTAATTCAATAACAATTCCTTAATTATTATTATTCAGTAATCAACTAATTACATGGGATGGATAATATATTTGAGATAAACAAAAAAAAGAAATAAATAAATTAAACAGATTAGATTTAAATCTAATTAATCTTTTCAATCACTTTCCAAATACTCGTTAAAGAGTATAAATATTTCATTTTCTGAACTGTGTTCAAGAAAAACACCGAAGCATTCTCTATTAGAATACGAAGCAAACCAAAATTAGAGGTGCACCACCCCGTACAATACAGCACCACATTAGATGCTTAAATAGGAATGACTACAAAGTTCAGCTTGGTTTGAGCTACAGACTCATTCCTGAGATCATTAAATCTACGCATAACAAGGCTCTTTTTCTAACACTAAATTCAATAGAGCACAGTTCTGTATGAATACATACCTTACATAACTGCCCATAAATCACATCATCACACATAATGAATGTTCTGGTAATTGGCATACAATCATCACTTTCCATTATGTCTATGACTGCAGTAGCAACAGGCATTCACATAGATGAACTGTCACTTTTCTGTTACTTAATTTCTCTATGTGTGTGCGTACTGTATTTGAATACTTAAATTTAAGTTATGCTAATCATAGTCTAAGCCTCAAACTTAATTCTGAATCTTTCATATTGATGCTACTTCAGACTTACATTGTATGCTTTTGATGGTTTATAAATAAAGCAGTAAATCTTTTATTAATAACAAGTATTTTATAAAAATTCTCAAACCTGAATTAATTTTTCAATACCTCACATTTAAGCAGCTGACTTTTCTTAACAACCCTTATAAAGAAATAGCTTGCTTTCCACATCTGCAGTAACATCTTCATCAACTTGCCTTTATCACTATGATATACCTTGAAAAATATTCTTTGCTTGCTCATCTAAAAAACACCAAAAACTCAAGAGTACAAGATCAAATACCTGGCTCTGCATTTGCTCTAAGAAATGCACTGATATGGAAAATTTTTGTTGAGTCAATTCAAAATACTACTTTTAAAAGTTTCCCTACCTTTAAAAGTTTCACAAGACACTTTATTTTAATAAAGTAAGTAAAATTACTGAGTAACTTCACTGATAAATGGGTTGATAGAATGACCTGCCTGAAAACCGTTATTTCTCATGAGAGATGATAACAACCATGACACTGAGAAATACTTGTTTGGTCAAATAGATTTGAGAAACACAGTTTCAAGTCAGAAATACCACGTCAGGACTGTTTATTTGTAAAGCAGTTATTGACTGCTAAATCATATGGTACTCAACTTTGTCTCCTTATTCACATCAAATAGTAGCTGATGCTGTAAGTAGTCTGTGTGGTGCTCAGAAACTCTGACTGCACCAACAGTTTTGTTCCCAACATCTGAAAAAAACAATCTCCAGAGAAACTGACTGAATCCAGACAGAAAAGTAAAATGCCTTCCTGCTCCCTCAAAATTCCTCTTTTTACAGCCCTCACTGGATTTTTCCAAGAAATCTGCATGTAAAAAAAAAAACTTTTTTTTATTATTTTTTTTTTTTATTTTCAGAGGGCTTTTAAAGAATACTCTTTATGACTACCAAAAATAGAAGATAAAATATTCCTAGTCTGCAAAAAGGTCTAAGTAAGAGAACATGAGAACAGAAGAAACTGAGTAAAACCAACACAACTCTTGGGAATACTAGAGTGAATATACAAAAAGTTAAAGAAAATGTCTCAAGTCTGCAACTAATAGAATAGTTTTATTTAAAGATTATTTTCTAACAAGATAAGGCTATCCACTTTTTAAAGTAAGGAGGAATAGTTGAAATATACTTTTGTCCATATACAATATGAGTTTTTTTAAAAAGACGTATTTAGCACATTCATAGAATTTCTCCCATGAAGCGGTAAGTGTACCCTTAGTAAGTTTGCAAATTGCAAATAAACTTGACATCAAGTTGTGGGGGAGTGTTGATCTGCTGGAGGGTAGGAAGGCTCTACAGAGGGATCTAGATGGGCTGGATTGAAAGGCCAAGACCAGATGTATGAGGTTCAACAAGGCAAAGTGCAGGGTCCCACACCTGGGTCACAACCAACCCATGCAGTGCTACAGGCTTGGGGAAGAGTGGCTTGAAAAGTGTGCAGCAGAAAAGGACATGGGGGTGCTGGTCAACAGCCAGCTGCACATGAGCCAACAGGGCACCCAGGTAGCCAAGAAGGCCAATGGCAACCTAGCTTATATCAGAAATAGTGTGGCCAGTAGGACTAGGGAAGTGACTGGTCCCCTGTACTTGCCACTGGTAAGGCCGCACCTGGAATACTGTGTTCAGTTCTAGGTCCCTCACTATCAGAGACACATTGAGTTGCTGGAGCAGGTCCAGAGAAGGTGAGCGAAGCTAGTGAAGGGTCTGGAGCACAAGTCTAATGAGAAACAGCTAAAGGAACTGGGGTTATTCAGCCTAGAGAAAAGGAGGCTCAAAGGAGACCGTATTGCTCTCTACAGCTGCCTGAAAGGAGGTTGTAGTGAAGTAGGGGTTGATCTCTTCTCCCATGTAACAAGTGAGAGGACAGGAAGAAATGGCTTCAAATGGCTGGGGGAGATTTAGACTGGATATTAGGAAAAATTTATTTACCAACAGGGTTGACAAGCATTGGAATAGATTGGCCAGGGAAGTGTTGGCACAACTACCCCTGGAGGTATTTAAAAGACGTGTGGATGTGGCATTCAGGGACATGGCTCAGTGGTGAACTTGGTAGTGCAAGGCTAATGGTTGGGCTCAGTGATCTTAAAAGTCTTTACCAACATAAACAATTCTATGTTTAAGATGCATTTCTTTACTGAGAGGGTGGTTTAACACTGCAACAGGCTTGCTAGAGAGGTGGTTGATACCCCAAGCCTGTCAGTGTTCACGAGGCATTTGGACAATGTGCTTAACAACATGCTTTCACTTGGTCAACCCTGAACTGTAAAAAACTTGTACACTGAAGGTGATATACACTGAAACAGAAGAGACTAAGGACAGTCTGAGTTGATTCTCTTCATTTCCAAGGAAACCAGTCCATGAGAAACTAATGGGAAAGAAACTATAACTTTCCTAAAAAGATCTTTAGAAAAAACAGCATGTTCTTAATATTTCCTGATAACCATTATTTGTCTGCAAAAAATATGATCCTGTACACATTTACTATTTGGTTTTGCTTATTTTAAAAAAATCTAATTTCAATTTTGTGGTACCAGCATTTCCATAAAAAGACACACTTACTGTTATTTAACATGAATGTGTCTTTAAGAACTTGACACTGGATAATGACACTTTATGTTACTGTAACATCAAAATATACCACATGTATCAAAAATTTCCCATCAAAAGAATACTTTGTTCCCAATAACTCACACTCTGATGAATCCTTACATGCAATATCCTTACCCTTAACTACAACAGAGAACTGTGTTACTTCTACCAGGAGTAATGAAATACAGTTAAGAAATAGAAGACAAACACTTGTCCTTGGATAGATAAAACAGGCTGATACTGAAGGAAACAAAAAAACAAAATTAAGTTGCTCTCAGATATTTGATTTTTCCTTCAAAATACATGCATGTATCCATCTATGCAACAGAAATATTTAAGATAATCCTCAGAAATATCTTCTGAGATACACTCAATGCTACTAGTAGTTCTTCTTCCAACTTATTAATACCTAATGCCCCTGACAGCTTTTTCTCTGAGACAGAAGTTTAGCCATTACCTGAAGCTGTTCTTCCAGTGCAGCAGTAGCTCTGTCTCCACTGTTTTCATCGACCACCACCACCATATGGGTTAGAGAATTCACCTTGACTTGTTCCTGTTCCAAATCTTCTTGAAATGCCTACAGTCAAATCAGATGTGTTAGAAAACATGTTCCTAATTAAGAAAATCCTGTCTTTGGAGTGCTACTGACTGATTAACTTGCATAACTAACCAACTACAGGAACTTTAAAATGCTGTTGCTATCAGTATTAACTAATTTAAACTTATTTTGTTGCCTTAGCACATATATGCTAAAATCAACATATTGGGCAGACTTCTATTCTTTTCACAAAAAATAGCTTACTGTTCACTCATTCACAAGTCCTAACCCTTGATACAATGTTTCAGACTGAAAATTTGGCTTGAGAAAGCATTTGTTGAGTTGATGTAGTTGAATTACAGATATTGATATATGCGGATATACATCAACATACCAAGAGCCTGCAAATTTTAAATAGCCACTGGGATAGATTTTTGTACTTCAGCTGGACATATTAAAATATTATTTTAAAAAATATGAAATATTAAAAATTATATATTTTATCATTTAACAACTGTATACTATCTTCAGCTTGGCACTCCTACATAATTTAATCAAACAGGATGAAACTACTCAGGACATGACTCAAGATTAGGAAACAAATTCAGAAGACTTGTTTCACTTAAAACAGAAACCAGGAAACAAAGAGAGGCACTTCATGATTTCTGAATGTCTGAGAAAAACTTTCTTGCCCTTTTAGCTTTGGTATCCGGTTCCAGCTGCAAGCAGCAATGAACATGAGGATGATCTTTTGCTGAGAAAAAGTAAACTGCTAAAAGTGAAGAAACTTCTCTCAAATCTGCACACAAATTGATATTTAAATGATCCCTAACCTTGCCAGATTTCTACAATTCTTCAGATGTCTCTTACCCTCCCACAATTTCCCAGTAATCTAATCAAGTGTTCCCTCCCTCCTCACAGCTCACAGAGAAGTGCAATGGGAAGCCTAAACATGTTTAGATGATGTTTTATGACATATTCATTGTACACTTACATACATCACAAAAATAAAACCTAAGGCACTGTAACACCTTAGTAACAACCCCTTGGTGGGTTTTAGCATCATCTATTACCTTTTTTTTTTTTGTTCTTCTAATTTGCCATGAAAGATGGAATTCCTACTTCGCTATAGCTTGTTAACAAAACCAAAACCAACTCAGCTTCTGTCAATCACTAAGGAACCGAGCCGCCAGATTTATTTGCTCCTTCCTTTGCTGAGATGCAGCAAGAGCACAGATGACAAAAATGGAAATAGGAGATAAGGAAGCATTCGTACAGAAACTTCAAGCCACAGAGAAGGCAATATTCAATTTATTTTCATAATTTCCATAACCTACCTCCAGCTTTACATTTGTGTATTAATGACAACATATACATTTTAAACTCCCAGTAGTTAACTGCTGTTTTACATTACTGGGTTGTGTGTTTTGTGTCTGAAATAAAACTTGAAAGAACTCCTCATCCTACTCGTCTGAAAAATACCCCAAGGTACTGAGAATCACATCTTGCCTGAAACACTTTTTAGGTGTCTACAACTAGTTTTAAACCAATGGAAGAATGTGGGAAACCAAAGTCTTAGACTTTGTCCTCAATACTTCAGCAGAGTGTGGCCTAGTGATTAGTACGTGTATAGTATGATAATCACAGTCTGAAAAATTACATGGCTGACCACATATCATAGAATCACAGAACATATCATCATAACATATGCCTTGTTGTAATGGAAATATTCACTGTATTATAAACTTCTGAATTTCACCAGATCAATTTTTTTTTTTTCTGCTTTTTCTAGTAGGGCATGAAGAACAAGCCCTTGTTGAAAGTTAGGTCATGTATTTCAAACCTCTTTTTCAAAATATCTTACTTTTATTTGAAAATTGAAAAAATACATAATGTGGATATTTTTTCATTTTCAGGCATAATCCTTGAGCCAATATATTTATAAAAATCCTCTTTTTTTTTCTGACTTTCATGCCTATGATTACTATGTGCTTCAGAGAACTAGACTATAAAAAAATTCTCAAGGACTATGAAGTACACAAAGTTCTTAGAGCAATTCCTGGAATTCAGACTTCTCAAGTTTGTGACCATACTTGATCAAGAGGAGGGAGAGCAGTCATGGATCAGGCAATAACACAGCTTGCTTCCCCCAGGTTCAACTGCCTCATTCAACCATATGACAATAAATATATTGCTCTGTGAGCCTAGAGCAAGCGAGTAGGTGACTTTTATTTCCTGATTAGTGGGTATCTGACAGATTACATTCCAGAACAAAACCAGAGTTAGCAATGCTCTGCAAGTGCAGGAATGGAAGGCATTTAGGAAGTGGGAATCTTGCACACAGTGTGAAAGACAGGGGCAGGGAATGGATGAAAACAGAAATTTGAGTCATATTCTAATCCCTAGATGGATTCTATTTGTCCTGAGCTGAAGGGTTGTTTTTGATAATCCAAGTGTCTATTTTTACCATGAAATTCACTGGTGACAATAATCTGAATAGAGGAGCTTGTTGAAATAGGAATTTACAGAGGTAGTCCAAGACTAGAGCACACTTGGTTCAAATCATTTAAATTGAAGTTTCTAGCATGTTCTCCTGAGCTTCTAGAAATAGCAAACCTTCAGTGTTTTAAAACCTAAGATGGGTTTAGATGCTGATGCATGATCACAGCAGCAATAGAAAGTCATAAAACTCCACAGTTCCTTTAATTTATCAGAAAATCACTTATGTGACTCCAACAATATACTTCAAAGTGAAAAAAAAACCAAAACAAAACAAAACATCCTATCTATGGCATCCAACTGCTCAAAGATAAATCCAGCCCTCATATTTGAACATTTAGGAAATGTCTTATTGTACCTTTGCAATTAATTTGAACACTAACCATTTTCTAGAATTTTTAACTTCATGAAAAATGAAGAGGCTTAGGCTCCTAGAAGAAGTATCTAAGCAGCTTAGACCTTTTTAGAAATTTAGTGAAACTATTAAATCTACTAACTATAATAATAATAATAATCTGGAATAATAAAATCAATTAAAAGAACATTTTTACTCAATTATAAAATTTCCAATGTAGTATTCTGCTTAGCTTTACAGTACTTAGGTTTTTATTGAAAAGCAGCTTTTCTCCCTTTATAAAAACATAAAGAAAAATTCTTGCAACAGGAGATAAAATACATAAAATTCTATTGCAAAGAGAAATAGTTCTTTACTGAAATATTTGGTTATTACTATAAAATATACTAACTATGCCAGATTTCTTTCCAAATCTTTGTACCATGCTAATGACATAAAACCTTCTAGAATTCCTTCCTTCTAGCTCTATTACAGTCCACCCCAAAAAAATTCTGCGCGATCAAGATATTAACCTCTTATACTACTGAACTAAGTAGCACACTGGAAAAAATATTTTGTGCTTTCTCTCGTCTCAGTGATGATCACCTTACTGATTTTTTTTTTTTTTTTCATAGGACCCAGAAGACAAACTGAAGGGCTAGTCGAAAGAACTCAAAACAAGTATTTTCAGGCATCATTGAGAAAAAACTAGAATAAAAGAAATCAGACATATAATCTAAGAGGGACAGAGAATATGAAATAAATAGAAAATTAGTTACTAATGAACAGATATGGAGGGAAAGTCAAAATTATAACGGTAACGAGGGGAGGGAGACAGGACAACAATAAACCAAACCTATTATCTTTGCTGAAGTCTGTTTAATTTGAAACTATCATTGCTTCTTTTATCTTTTAACTTCTGGTTCCTCCCATCAATTTAAAAAACATTGTTTCTGAGATGTCCAGATTCATATGAGACTAAGGAAAAACACTGGGCTTGCTGGGTTTTTGCTTTTTTTTGTTTGCTTGTTTAATAATATAGCAATAATGTGCTATTAAAATTCCAGTGCTTTCTCCCATATTATAGAAAGTACCTTTGCTGCATACAATATAGAATGAAATTATCTGAAACTTTCACACAATACTTGAAGAATTGAAAACATCTTGTCCTTTGACTTATGAATGAAACCAACTATACATGCATGGAATTTTAATTGAAGTTAAAACCGAAACATTGTCTTTCCACCTTATTAGCTAAAATGTCTTTCGTACAGAAAATGGATTTGATAAGCAATACATATAAATAAATAATGTTGACTAACGCATCACACTAAGAATGAAGAACTAGCATTTGAGAGACAGATTTCTGCATGTCTTCACTCATAATATTAAAATACAAGCTAAATACCCATTTTTGCCAATATTAGGAAAAAAAACAACATAAAGAGACTGCATAAATACAGGTATTACATTTCAAATTGCTATTCAAATACAAAATGCATAGAAATAGGAACAAAGTTACTAAAGTCTTAGCACTCATGTATTCAAAATCTTTCAGGTTTTCTTCTCTAATTACTACTCCATAATTAAGCACTAGCTGATTAAAAAAAGAAAAATCAGAATAAATGTTTAGCTATAAAACCTGCATACTAAGATGCACTGCCCCCTCACAAGGCAAGCACAGATAGCACAAATAGCAACAGTAGGCAATGAATTTGAATTCTTCTTCAGTAGCATTCCTTAATCAGAATGCAGAAAAATCATCTTTCACCCAGAAGTGGATCATGCAGCCTTCTGCAGCTCTTGACATCTTTTTTTAAAAAAAAACAACCTGCAAAAGCTGGTTTCAGTTTGACTTGTTTTTCAGGATGATCTGCCTTCTAGAACCTGGGGTAGCACTGACACAGACTGTCAAGCATCAAAAGTGGAGCTTTATCAATATACTATGGAACTGAATTGATTTGAACCACTGATATAGAAATATTAGCAGTAAATCTCCATTACCTCACACGTCATCTCTGTTCTATACTTTTCTGTGCCTCCATATCACTATCACCATGTGTCATGGATACATATATAAAGATACACAGATACATATATAAAGACAAGATATTAAAAAATTTAAATTAATATGAAGCCAGACAATTTAATCCAGTAAATGAAAGAAAGCTGGTACATAAATTACACAATCTCATTTTAATTTTTAATTATTTCAACTAAAGAATTGCCTTCATGGGATATGGAAGAAGTTTGGCCAAATTCTCTCTTACACTTCATTTATTAGTTTTTTAGTTTTCATTAATTTAATACATTACTAAAACATATTTTCTACAGTTACAAACTGGAATTTATTTTACAGCGCTATACAGTTAAATTTTCAGAGTCACATGAGTGACATGATCATGCAGTCTAATTATAACTACTGCATCATTGCCACTACAGCATGCAAGTAACAAACATGCAACATGCAAAAACAGGAAAACTCAATATTAAAAAAACTGATATATTTTTACTGTACTGTGTAATGGAAGGATGTTATAGCTGTCTCACATATTCCAGTGTATTGTTTATATTTAAAAAGGAATTTATTCTTTCATATAAAGATAAAAATGAGAGTTGTGATAAAATGTTAATTGCGTGAAAAAAATTAACATCAAGACTCCATATTAATTTTCCATGTTCTAATGGCAGAAGTAGAACTTTTAAAATGTCAAATACTCAACTTGGTTTTTATGCTTTTGGAAGCATACCTTATGTTCTTCTACTTGACGTTTTAGGTCTTCTAGATCTGGACCTAAGGGCTCCAAATCGATTTTCTTTGTCCTTTCTTCTGTTTTTGTCAACCAGTCAGCTAACTGGGCTAGCTGCTGATTCTGCAGATCCATTAGAATTTTATGTAAACTGGAAAACAGAGAAATACTCTTTTCAATTTCTATATGAAAGAAAACAAAAGGCAGAAATATCTGTTCTTGATACTTTTAACTGATTTTCATTAAGCTACATCTCAAACCAGAATTTAAAAAATATACTTTCAAATAGGTTCAAATAGGTAACTAGAGGAAACTTGTTTTAAATTAAGCAACATGTTTTGAAACTTTTTTTTTTTTTTAGAACCTGAGCATTCCTTATACCCAAGTATTGCACACTATCTGTTAAAACTTTTATCCTGCAGATGCATTTCTATTACAGCTGTTTCTACTATCTGGTTTCTTAAAGCTTGTATTGTTTACTGCAAGTACTTTGAAAAGTGCTCAGACAGCTGTACTGACCAGACTTCCTGAAATTTAGGATATTAAACAGAAGAGATGATTGATGATTTTTCAGTTACTAAATGGAGAATGTTTTATGGAATTAATCAAGAAATGCCTCAGTTTTGCCTAAACAAACTACTTTGATGGCTCCAAAATGATCTTCCCAGAAATCCATTACAAATCCTTCACTTACACTTGCCATCTTTAGAAATTCTCAGAACCTTCCTAAACAAAATCTTCATCTTATCAAAAGTGTTTTCAAAATAAAGTGCAAACTATTGCTGAGCGGTGGAACTACAAGCAGGTATTTGTATTACCCATCTTTCATATAACACAATTTTTACCCTTATTTAGATTTGACAGAGCAAAGTCACTGTTCTCAGTCACACAGTGCTCAGTGAAACCATTGCACATTTTAGTTCATCACTTACATCTCTAGAACTCTTGCAGCAAAAAGTTAGTTAACTACTTTCAGAAGTCAACCTGGAGATATCAGAATCTGAGTTGAACTTTCAGACTGGAGAAAACTGCTGTGTAAGAAAAATGTCAAATTCCTACTCTAATTGCACTCATTTATCAGCTAGCATCTTGCTGGCCTCTTGAAAATGTAGCCCAAATTAGAAAGCTATTGTAAATGTTGCCTTTTTGTGATCAACAGCACCTAGAATTGCCCAATTTTTGGCATTGACATTTCACAGAATCATAAAATGGGTAGGGAAGGGACCTTAAAGATCATCCAGTTCCAACCCCCTGCCATGAGCAGGGGGAACCTGGTTGGTCAAAGCCCTATCCAACCTGGCCTTGAACACCACCAGGGATGGAACAGCCACAACTTCTTGAGGCAGCCTGTTCCAGTGTCTCACCACCCTCAGAGTGAATAATTTTCTCCTCATGTTTAATCTAAATACACCCTCTTTCATTTTAAAGCCAATCCCCCTTGTCCTGTCACTACCTGTCCTTGTAAAAAGTCCCTCTCTGTATTTATTTTAGGCCCCAACTAGGTACTGGAAGACAGTAATGAAGTCTTCCCTCAGCTTTCTTTTCTCCAAGATGAATGAGCCCAACTCTCTCAGCCTGTCTTCATAGGAGAGGTGTTCCAGCCTTCTGATTATGTTCATGGACTTCCTATGGTGGGTGAGGCATTGGCACAGGCTGTCCAAAGAAGTGACAAATGCTCCATCCCTGGCAGTGTTCAAGGCCAGATTGGACACAACTTTGGGCGACATGATCCAGAGTAAGGTTTCCTTGCCCAGAGCAAGTTGGAACAAAGTGATACTAAGATCACCAACCATAACCATTCTATGATTCATTCTATGATCCTATGGACTCACTCAATCAGGTCCATAATCCTTCTGTTGGGGGCCCCGGAGCTGAACGAAGTACTGCAGGTGGGGTCTCACAAGAGCAGAGTAGAGCGGCAGAACCACCTACCCTGACCCGCTGACCACACTCCTTTTGATGCAGCCCACGATACAGTTGACTTTCTGGGTTACAAGAACACATCGCCAGCTCATGTGGAGCTTTTCGTCAACCAACATCCCCAAGTCCTTCTCCTCAGGGCTACTCTCAATCCAGCCTCTGCCCAGTCTGTATTTGTGTTTGGGATTGCCCCAACCCAGATTCCAGTTTCTGTCGTTGATTGCTATTTATTTCTTACTTTAAAAAAAAAAAAAAAAAAAAAAAAAAAAAATCCTTCCAGTTTTGAATCCCCTCAAAATAAGCCAAACATTTGGCCTCTGATTAAATATTTATATAATTATTAGTTCATATTTATATGCACTTAAAAATTAGTACTGTATACAACGGTAATAACATATCGTAAAAAGGAACTGCTGTTTCCAGTGCTATTTGATGCTTTTCTTGAATGTATCTCAGCTAACTCATACTCCATTCTTAGATACTATCACTCAGTTTGTAAGCAATCCTTGGTCGTCTATAAATTTAGGAATGCAAAATACTCTGAATCCTCTGCATATACTGGCACATTTTACACTCTAGGGCAGAGCTGCCATTTGGAAGGTCCTAGAGAAGCTCGAGAGACAGGTCAGGAGGAACATTTCAATATTCAACAAGGACAAAAACAAAGTCTTGTGCCTGGGAAGAACCCCTAGAATGGCAGATTATAGGACCTGATTAGCTAACAGAATTCCAGCACTAAACCTAACTGAACATCCACCACTCTGATACTGTCTTTTTACCCCTGAAATGACCTTTGCTTTAAAAAGAACAGCATACTAGATGAAAGACTTTCTCAAAATAAAATTTATCATGTGTACAGAAATTATAAATTTTGTATTCTTATTATCTGTGCTAAGTAAGGATTTATTTTTTTCTTTAGGAAACAGGATTTTTAACTAGATAACCCAAACACATAAACTTCAAGTACCCCAAAAGTAACAGAAAACAAGACTGAATGAGATAGTTTTAAAACAGGAGTGTATAAAGAAATTATTCAAAAATTCCCACAAACTGGGTATTTTTATAATACAAAATCAGCTATTACCAGGAAAAAAAAAAAAAACAAAACAAACAAACAAACAAAAAAAACCAAACCAAAAACTGTTTGTACTTTTTTTCCTTAGGGTACCCAACAACACTATCATTTATCTCAAGATTATCACTTGCATCTGGATAGATTTAAAAAATTACTGGGGACATCTGAAACAGAAACAATCAAGTCTTAGTAGTGACCACAGGAAGATGAGCCAAAACAGAGTCTCTTGAAGCAGGAGTGGTAGTGGCAAGAAATGTGTCATGGACCTTCATGATCCATGATTTCAGTTTTTCCTACTGGAAATAATGTGTTAATTATTGACCAAAACTGTTGGTTGATATTCAAGGATCACCTACTACAAGCTCAGGAGTGTTGCATCCCAACTAAAAGGAAGTGCAGTAGGAGGGCCAGGAGACCTCTTTGGATGCATAAGGAGCTGCTGAGGAAAACTGGAAGGAAAAAAGAGGCTTATAGAAGGTTGAAGCAAGGACAGGCAGTCTGGGAAGAACACAGGGATATTGTCCGGGAAGCTAGGGATCAGGTTAGAAAGGTAAGGCCCACTTAGAATTAAACTTGGCTAGGGACAGGAAAGATAACAGGAAGGGATTCTACAGGTACACTGCAAATAAAAGACAGGCTAGGGACAACATGGGCCCACTCCAGAAGCTATCAGGAGAACTGGCTATCCTGGATTTGGAGAAGGCTGAGGTTCTTAATGACTTCTTTGCCTCAGTCTTCACTGGAAAACACTCTGACCATACCA